>JAAGKR010008025.1:0-33442 GCA_011419295.1 Clarias macrocephalus | reverse complement strand
ACAAGTTGATAAATCTCTGCAGCGTCAGTGAGCTGATGGCTGCAAAACTCTGTGTGTGTGTGTGTGTGTGTGTGTGTGTGTGTGTGTGTGTGTGTGTGTGTGTGTGTGTGTGTGTATATATGTGTGTTTGTGCGTGTCCGCGTGTCCTCTAAAACTCTCAAGCGGCATTAGGTCAGTGTTCTGTATAATTGAAGGCAGAAGTTAAATGCTGAATCAGAGCGCGCGCGTGTGTGTGTGTGTGTGTATCAGAGATTGGAGAAGGTTGCGGCTACACTACAATCCACTAAGCTTATATTATATCTGGAGCTAACGCTGATCTCATACGCAAGGTCAGATAGAGAGAAAGAAAAATAAATGGAAAGGCGCATGCAAAGTTGAAGGCTTGAATAAAGCGGCACACAGAAAGAAAACGTGATGCTGTCGTGATGGGGAGAACCGACACAGATACATGGTGAACATGGAGAGACAAAGAGACACACAGACAGACAGGCAGACCGAGAGACAAAGAGACACACAGACAGACAGGCAGACCGAGACACAAAGAGACACACAGACAGACAGAGACACAAACACAGACAGACAGAGACAGACAGACAGAGACAGACACACACACACACACACACAGACAGACACAGACACACACACTTAAACTGGACTTTAAAGAAATCATGTGTTAGAACACGACTGTATTTTCAACCTTTACATCTAAAACATACATGTGATCACAAGATTTCAACACGTTTCCTTGTTCTGAGAAATTAACCGCTTGTTTACTCCACACTCGTTTCTAATGTTAGTTGTAAAGCAGAACTTGTAGAGCAGAAAGAGACACATAGAAGAGACAAATAAATACCCATGAAAAATATGTAAACTATGAAACTATTCAAAAAATGAGCTTTTTCTACTTTGAAACTACAGCTAACACACACTGACGTGTTGTTCAAATAAGTCATGAGAGAAAGTCCTATTAAAGCTGAGAGAAGTGGCGGCTCAGTGGTTAAACCTCATGTGTTCATGTGATCAGCTCAAATCGCAGCTCTGCCTGGCTCCTTTCACTAATTCTTTCTCTAATGAAAGTCGCTTTGGATAAAACGATCAGCCAAATGTATATGGTGGAGTCTTGGGTAAGAACTAAAACACTTCCATGTATAAACATGCATGAACAGCATCCATGTTGAGGAAATGAGTCAGTGATTGAAGGCTGTGATCTGGTCCAAAGCACCTTGAAGCCGATTATTCAATTTATCTTCATATGTCACAGCAGTTATATCAGTTTATTTGTCAGAGTTCCTGGGAGGCCAGAGTTTTAGACGTGAAGCAGACGGTCAGATCATGGCTCTAGTGTACTGAGAAAACTTTCTACCTTGATGGTATCCAAGCACTGGTGAAACACTGGGATAAATGGGGATTATATAGAGAAATAAAGGGATTTTTTACTCTCATAACTTTTTTGGGGGGGGATTTTTCCCAGATTTTAGTCGTGTCCAATTCCTCCCCGTCACTAGGGGGCTCCACATTAAGGCTACTACTACCACTCAGCCGGGAGGGCCAAAGACAATTATGTGTTTCCTCCAAACCACGTGATGCCAGCCGACCGCATCTTTTCGAACTGCTCACTCGCGCACCGTTGGGGGCGGCGTAACACACTCGGAGGACAGCGCTATCCGATCATTCTGCTTGCGTGAGCTCCTGTTTGGCTGTAGAGCTGTGATTAATGTGGGAGCACTGAGTACCTCTAGTCCCTCCCCTCTGAGAGAGCTCGGCCAATCAGCTCTGTCTCTAAGGTCCCGGTTTGACTTGAACAACCCTGTTTTGTTTGTTTTTTACATTAATTATACATGTTTTTGGGTAAGTTATGTTTTGTTAAAAATAAAAAAAATGGAAAAAAAAGTGTTCTTTAGGACAAATCCTGTTTAAAATGTTTTATTTATTTATTTATTTTAATGGTGTTATAAGTCTGTTAAACTGGTGTAGGAGTACATTCCTGGTGTAACGACCTTCTTGTCCTGTTACACAGTTCAACCTGTACATGGCCACACCTTACTACAAACCTACTGTATATGTTTACCCGAGTCTTTCTCCCCCCCCCCCACCCCCCGGGGTTCACGTGATCAAAGAAGAAGTGAAATTACCAGACCATGTAAAAAAAATAATTAATAAATAAATAAATAAATAAATAAACCACGCAATGCATGAAGGCCTCAAGACCTCGGATATAAAACTGTCGCTTTCTGTCCCTCTGATTTTACTAGACTCTGGTGCAGTCTGCAGTCTGGCCACATAGATAACCATTAGCAAAGGTCATTCCTGTTAAAGACCTCTTCAAGCTCCCGCAGCACTAATAATAGACTCTGAAGAGGCTGACCATGATGAAGAGCTTCGATGTTCCATGCGACATGCATTCGGCAAGTTGAGGAAAAAAATACATTCAGATGGATAAGAAATAATACTGAGGGGGCGGAGTCAGGAGCTGGGGTGGCAGTGTCCGTCTTGTTACCGTGACGATAACCTGAGAAACTTGAGTTTTTCAGCATTCAACACAAGAAATGAATCAAAGCTTGGTAGTATCCCATACAGGGTCACGCACGGGCTGGAGCCTATCCATGAAGACTTTGGGCACGAGGTGCTGGGTTTGGACGGGATGCCAATCCATCCAAGAGCTCACACACACACACACACACACACACACACACACCCTCACACATTTACACACTTTTGAGAAATCTGAGAATGTCCATTAGCCTGATGTGGAAACCCACCATGCACAGGGGAAACATGCAAACTCTATGCACAAAGATCCAGGGCGGGAATCTAACCCGGACCCTAGACCTGCGAGGCGAAAGCGCTAACCACTAGGCCGCCGTGACGCAGGAAAACATCTTTATTGAACTGAAGATGTTTTCTTGCATCACAGAGGCTTAGTGCCCCACCAAACAGATTTGGAAATGTACCCGCGCTGTTCGCTTATTAAAATCTGTCGAAATATCCCCGTCTAATTTTTTTTTTCCCAGAAAGGTCAAATTATTGGCTTGCATGAAGCATAATAAAAAGAAAAAGTGCATTACTAAAACATGGAAGGATAACGCTGAACCATCAATAAGCTGTTCACTGAAGAAATGTGAGCAGAAAAAAAAAAAATCATGAAGGAGCACGGAGATCAACATGATTTTTTTTTTAAATGGACAGTTGAAGTTGAATAATGTTTAATAATGTAATTAAGAACAACTGATGGGATTGGGACTAAACAGCTGCGTCTGCCTAAGAAAACAACTTGTTAGTGTTGTAAAGGTCATGTGACCTGGTGAGTCCAGATTGAACCTACTCCAGAGTGATGGACGTGTCAGGGTAAGAAAGGGAAGCGCATAAAGCGACGCACCCATCATGCATAGTGTCCACTGTACAAGCCTCTGGAGACTCAGTGTTATGATCTGGGGTTGATTCAGTCGCTCGGCAACGTTATGAGGCAATAAAATGAAGTCAGCTGACGACCTGAATGTACTGAATGACCAGGTTATCACATCTGTGGAGTTTTTCTAACCTGATGGCTACGGGTTCTAATCCAGGACTCAAACTGTATAAAGAATCATAGGAATCGCACAGGACACCAAACATCAAAGCTAAATGAGTTTTCGCCGAAATTCTGCATGAAATCATGTTTTAGGATATTTCATATAATGTGACTCAGCAAGCCATACTTCAACACTTAAAATGAGAAACGTACTGTATCTATGATATCGCATGCACTCCCTACAGTATAGCATGTCGTCACTGATTTGTACAGAATCATTAAATACTGAATAGTAAAATACTGTATATTCTCAACATCAGAACCGGTTCAACTTTTTTTTGTTGTTGTTCTTGTTTTTTTACATGATGTAAATCTGACCACCAAACAAAAAAAATAAATAAATAAACACGGCTTCCTACAAAGATTTTGAAGTTATCTGGACCCCTGTGTCTCTGTCCCGCACCGGCACCGTGTCGGTGGAAAACTACTGTTCTAGTGCCCTGCCGATGCCCTTAACACACTCAAGCAAAGTCAATACGGAGGCGAACTTAGAGAGGAAGGAGATCGAATACCAAACATGTCCCCAGGGTGGATATTTCTCGATTGCCGTTCAATATTTCTATAAATGAGCTTGTGGAATTTACTGGAACAATAACTCCACCTTGGCGATAGAGAAGTTTCGTTTTCACTCTCCCAGCTCCACGGATTTCGGTTCGACTCTGAACTAGATGCTGTCTACATCGAGTGTCTTTGTGGGCTTCCTCCGGTTTCCTCCCACATCCCGAAACCCCTCAGGGAGGCGGATTCTTGATGCTAAACTGCTTCTGAATGTGAGAGTGCGCTTGTTTGATGTCTTGTGATCACCTGGGGTCCAATCTTCTGCCACGCACCCAGTGTTCAAAAGATCAACTGACCCAGTGACTTCAAAAACAACAAAACAGCTGATTTCACCCATTAGTTCGAGTCAACCTGGCTGAAGAGTTGTGCTAATTAACTGAAATCTAGTGAAAAACTGGCTAGGAGTGAATGATATTCAGCTTCTGGACCCGTGGCCTGGGTCATCTGCAGATCTAAAACCAGTAAAATACTGTTGAACAATGGTGAAGAACGCACGCAGTAGCAATCAAGGAATCCATCTTCTGTACATGATCTTCAGGAAGCAATCAAGTTCCGTAGACGTCTTGTAGGATCCAGCAGGTTTTGAAGAATAAAGGACTTCTTCTAGATACTGATTATTTTGGGCTCAGCAGAAAGTTTTTCAACAGCGGCCGAGAAGCGCAAAACAAAATAAATCCAAAAACAACTGAAAAAAATTTAACCCGGAAACAATAACAAAACCGAAAACACATCCAGGAACAAAACAGCATTTTTTTATTTTGTTTTCGAAATTGTTATTTTGTTCTCAGGACAGAAGACCCGGGTTCGATTCCCACCCAAGGCCTAAAACCCTGGTGGTCCCAAGCCTGGATTAAATGCGCCAGGAAGGGCATCCGATGTAAAACCTGTGCCAAGTTGTTGTGATTTATCATGATAAATGATTCTTACTGTCTTGTCATCATTTTATTTACTTTTGTAATAAATAAAATGTACCCACTAAATTAGGTTTTCTCCCTAATTTAGTTGTTTCCAGTTCCTCCCCGTCACTAGGGGTCTCAGACATCAAGGCTACTACTACCAGTCAGCCAGGGAGGGTCGAAGGCTATCACGCGTTTCCTCTGAACCACATGACGGCAGCCGACCGCATCTTTTCAAAAGGCTCGCTCGGACAGCGCTATCCGCTCCTTCCGCTCGTGTGAGCTCACAGACACCCTTGATTGGCTGTAGAGCCGCGATTAATCTGTCTCTCCCATCCCTCCCCGCTGAAAGAGAGCTCGGCCAATCAGCTCTCACCAAGCCTCCAGCTGCGACACGCTACTGCATCACCGGCTACGGCATCGACTAGCGATCTCCGGATGATGGGGCGAGCACTTTACCTCTGCACCACTCGGGGGCCGTCTTGTCATTATTTAATATATATATTATATATACTCATACACAGGCAGACGCGACAAAAAGTCCTCGCTAGACTGTCGTCTCTCTATCGCGAAGGGCAAACACAAAAATATCCCAGTTGGCTACAAAGAGAGCGCGTATGCTGACACTAAAAGCAGGGAGGCTGGACATGTTTGGTCTTCTTCCATCAGGGTGATAAATGTCCTTAACATTTCATAAGATGAAAAATGACAATGCATCTCACAGTAGGACGCGCACAGCTGTCTGGAATGCGTCTTAGCCTGTGTGGGGGGACGATTAAGCAAATCATCCAGGTCCAGCTATGCATCTCTAACAAGGCCTATTTGCCTTTACATTCCTGTTGCCTCCATGTATATATGGAATGCACAGTATATGTACAGTATATATACATGTATAGGCACGTGCGCGTGTGTGTGTGTGTGTGTGTGTGTGTATGAAGGTTATTTATACTGAACATCTGCAAAGGAATCAAGATGACAATACACCTCCATCCTGATGATCCCATTTCAACCACTTCATTACAATACCTTTGTGATGAAATTTCTCATCCGACATGTACTGAAGACGGAGAAGAGACTCTCGGCCGCAGTAAAACATCTAAATAGAAAGCCATACAGTATGTCTGTGGATGACCGTCCCGGCTGATATGGCTCGCAGCCCACTGCAGTCGTTCCCGTGAACATGCAGCGAGTGGAATGACTGATGCCTAAAAATCGACTGATAACTCATCACCCGCCGAATTGCGGGGAGAGACACATCTGTCTGTGGGAACTGTACACACGATCATTCACACATTACAAGAACGCGGGTGAGAGTTATTGCCACATCTCACAAACAGTCCCGACCAAGCCGTTTCCACATATTTTGAGTTCCTGGGAGGCCGGCATTTCAGGCATGGAGCAGACAAACATGGCGATCATGGCACCGGTGTTCCCAGAAAACGTTCAGAAAAATCCAAGCAAGGTTCCAAGTGCATTAGTGTAGCAGGGGATTGATTATATAGAGAAATAAAGGGAGTTTTTACACACAATCAAAAGTCCTGGTTTGGCTTGAACACTCCTCATAATTAAAATTGGAAAACTGCTGCGTCGTAAGAAGCAAAACACTTCACGATGTGTTGGTATCGGTCAGAAGAGTGAAAGGAACCGAGTACGAAACGTCGTGTGAACCGTCAGAAATATCGCGACCTGTAATAACCTCATTTTCACAATTTCCACAACCCATACGAAGACTCTCCTGACAAGGTGTGACAGCGGGACACAGAGGGGGAAACGAACCCTGAGGCATTACAACGTCCAGGCAACATGTACAGCTTGAACACTGTTCCGACTAGAACCAGATTCTCAACAGAAACTTTTTTTTTTTTTTTTTTTTTTTTTAAACCTCAGCTAAAAAGTAACTTCTCAGGTGCTTAATAAGATCTGGAGTGACCGGCTCTGAAACAGACGGCAGGTCTCAAAAGATCTCATTCTCAGCTAAAACACGGGGAAAAGTTTAAAAAGTTGTTAATCAGCAGTCCTAAGGCTCCAAAACACCTGACTAATCATAAATAAAACAGTTTATAGGACATTTAAAGTTATTTTGCTTTGAAACGTTTAATGTAGAGTTTATGCACTGTTGAGATATTATAATAGAAGGACTTTTATGCTTATGCTTTTTTTGCAGAATAACCCAAGGGCGTGTCACTGAATGATTTCCGGCACTACATTAGGAGGACTGTGAAATGTGCGTGAGAATTTGTCTCTTGACAAGAATGCTGTAGTGGTTCCTTTAAAGTGAAGCCACACAGGCCCTAACAGGGGTTCCACAGAAAAAAAAAAAGAAAAAAAAAAAAAAAAAAAACTTTGTATGTACAGTTCCACTTAGAACCACCTTACAAAGCCAGAACCCTAAAGCAGTCTTATGTCGTAAATCTATCTCCACTAGGTTCTCAAGAGCATGATGGTGGCACATCCATAACATTTACATATAGCAATCTTTATTAGGGCCCAAGCAATATGGGCCCTAATAACACGATGACGTCATGGCTATGACGTCATCGTCATGATGGTGTGGATGTCTAATACTGTTTATACCATAATGTGTGAAGGACCCTCTTGTTCTTCTAAGAAAATTTTTTTTATTATTATTATTCTCTTGAACTCGTACAGGAAGAGGTTTCCCTTTCAGACAAAGCTCAATGTAGAGACTATTTAGGAAGCTAGAACATTTAAATACTGACTCTAAAACTCACTTGTTTTATATATAAAACCCAGTCACTGGAAGCGAAACCCAGTTTGAAAGCAATATTATGAAAGTAAAGTTTTCGCTAGGTTCTTATTCAAACTATTTTTTTTTTCAATAAACACTTGTGTGTCAAGAACATGGAGGACTTTCCAAAGAACCCCTGACATAACTTCCAGGAACTATTTGTTTTCGGATTGTTGTGTTCATTTCTATTGAAAAAAAAAAACCTTGAGGAACATTTTTTTTTTGTCAGGAAAGAAATGCAAGAAAATTTGCATTTTCTTTGTCTATGGGTTGGTAACATAAAAAGCACTTTGGTTTAACTTTATTCTTTAATTGAAATCAATTAAGGTGCTGATTAAAGCTGCACCCCACATGCACTTTTCCATTTAAAAGACACATTGAAGGTTCACCACCCTACAGTACCCAAGAGTGCTGACGCTGGAGAAGTCAGATCAAACTAGATGAAGTCTTCCCATTTTTATTTCTACTGAAGCACACAGATGTGCTTCAATGTCACAGCCTATTTGAATACTGTCATAGCCACAATTTCCTATTTTCTAATTGCTACTTCAGGCAAAATAATACTGGTTTCATGAACATGACAGCGAGTTCATCCCTATTCAGTGGCTCTTCCAAGCACTCAAGAATCTTTGCAACATCTTACTGAATCCATGCCATAAAGAAAGGAGAGAAAAAGGAGGCCCTAAACAGCATTGTGTAATCCTAATCCTGATGAGTGTTGTCACGAGTGAGTGTATAAGAATTAGGATTGCACCTAGTTATTGTTTGTTTTTTTTTTTTTTCTTTTCTTCTGTGTAGCAGTTTTTAAGTTACATGTTATGTAATAAGGAAGTTGTGGTATGCCTATGTGAATGTACACACTTTCAAAATTTTAAGCATTTTCCTTGTCTTTTGCAGGGTTAATGTGTATCTTTCACATGGAAATATGGACCTATGAAAAAATTCTATACAGTACTATAGCATGTTAGACTATATGGTATTATACTATATTATATTATACTATACTATATTATGTTAAATGCTATTAAATGATACTATATTATATATTACATTATACTACACTATACTATATCATACTAAACTACACTATATTATATTAACTTATACTATACTATATTATACTAAACTAACCCTGGGTTGCATCAGGAAGGGCATCCGACATAAAAACCTGTCCCAAGTTGTTGTGCAGACCAGTTGGTCTGCTATGGCGACCCCCCAATGGGAGCAGCTGAAAGACTAACAACATTATCAGTGGCGGCCGGTCAATACGGGGCGTAGGGGCGCCGCCCCCCTTAAAGGTAGGCAGAGAGCATTTTTAAACATCATAATTATTTATTTTAATAATGAAAAAGTCATTTAGTCACAATATTCTGCTGTATTTCTTAATATAATTTATTTGGAAGAAAAAAAAATCTAAACTGTATTACGTTCATTTGTGTTCGTGTACACGGGGCGCCGGACAAACGAGTGTCTATGTAGACGGGTACATTTTTGAAAAGCATGTGACTTGAGGCTGAGTTCTGATTGGATCTTTTGAAATCATCCTTGGGGCGCAGCATTGTGCCACCCGAACCCTCCCACTTTTGTTCTTAGCGAATCAATATTGTTTTGAAATATTTGTCATGTGATTGGACCATTCTCAACGAGTCTTTTCCAGCACTTCTTATGGCGAGCGGAACTGCTGACTGGATGTGATGTGAGTCAGGCCTTTATTTTATACTAGTAGTAATGATGCTTAAATCACCTGATAAATGCCTATTCACAGGCGAGTATTAAAAGTTTAATTTAAATTTTGTTTGCCGCTCCCCCGCCCAAAAAAGAATTTTGCATCAGCCACCACTGAACATTATGCTATATTATACGATACCATGTTATATTGCAGCACGGTGGCTTAGTGGTTAGCACTGTCGCCTTGCACCTCCAGGGTTCGGGTTCAGTTCCCGCCTTGGGATCTGTGTGCCTGGAGTTTGCATGCTTTCCCCATGCTAGGCGGGTTTCCTCCGGGTACTCCGGTTTTCTCCCAGACTACAAAGACATGCAGATTTGGCTAATTGGCGTTCGCTAATTGGTCCTAGTGAATGAGTGAGTGTGTGTGTCCTGTGATGGATTTGCATCCTGTCCAGGGAGTACCCCCACCCCCTGCAACCCTATACACAGGATAAAGCGGTATAGATGATGATGACGACGATGATGATGATGATGATGATGATGATGATGATATATATGTAGTTACACACACGTGCTATACTATAACCTTTCTTGTCTTTGATGTATCTTTCACTTGGATGCATTGTGTGCCTGATGTTACCATTACAGTGCTGAGGGTAAAAGAGTAAAAATGAGCATGTTAAAGGACCTGATCTTGTAGTTGGGCAGCGTGTGCTTCTTCTTGATGACCCTCTTGAGCTGGTTGACGATGATGGAGGTGAGCTGAGGCAGCGGCCGGCCCTCAAACTGCGACTTGACCTCGAAGTCGACCAGCGGGTCCTCGACGAAGGCGAACGACCAGTGCGTGAAGGGCAGCCGGCTGAAGCGCAGGCGCAGGCGCCCGGCCACGCGCCGCATCTTCACGAACAGGTAGGCGGACTTGCCGAACACGAGGTCGACGTCCACGGCCAGGTGGAAGCCGCCGGCGTACTCCAGGTCCACCTCGTAGCTGAGCTCGTCGGGCATCCCGCCGTCGTCCAGGCGCACGGGTCGGACCAGGCGCGCCGTCTTGAACACGGGCACGGAGTCGCCGAGCGACACGTCGCGCAGGCTCAGCCCCTCCAGCAGGCGGCCCGCCGTCTTGGTCTGCAGCAGCTCCTCGAACTCCACGCGGATCTTCTTGGTGATCCAGTGGCGCACGAGCGGCGTGTCGCGCAGCTCGCGGAACAGGAACAGGAAGATCGCGTTTAGGAAGCCGCACGTCTCCGGTTCAGACTGTCCAGAAGAAAGAAGAAGAAGAAGAAGAAGAAGAAAGAAGAGGAGGAGAAGGGGAAGAAGGAGGAAGAGGCCCGGGACACGCACCGTCCGTCTGCTGCCTGGAGGCGTCCGTCTGCTGCGGATTTGTAAAGTAATCCCTGAGTGCCGGATCAGGCACCGCTTTGACGTACTGCACGGTCCGCGCCACGGGCTCCGGGCTCCTCCGGTACAGCACCGCGAGCTGCAGGAGCAGCGTCACCACCGCCCCCGCGAACGCCGAGATCAGGATCAAATAAATCATTTTATTTCAACTCGATCTGTTAATTATTGTTGTTGTTGTTATTTTCTCCGCTTGTTAAACTGACGTCATGTCGATTCGAATTCAACACAAAGCGAGTTCCACCTGGTCGCTCATAAAGCTGCCATATCATCCGCCTGCCTCTTCCCTGCGCCCGAGTACAAATCACCCTCTGAAGCACACCTAGGGCGCTACGGAGGGCTGTTCCACACACGTGTACAAGTGCCCTGGTGTAGGAAGCAGCACTCGATACGAAACTGAGCCTTTGGACTCATCGGGCCAGCGCTGATTGGACGGACGGACATCGCGTCATCGACATGACGTCAAGACGTGGGTACGTCCGAGATAGCGCCTTTCATGCTTAGTTATTTGTTTTATTATTATTTAAAGGTGATTTATTTTTAAAAGAAAGATATTTAGGACATGATATGAATAAAAGTCTAAACTGTTAACTCAAAACATTATTATAAAAATATGAAGTGGATGAGGAAACTCATTGGAGAAAACGGATTTCTGGTTAGGAAGGCCTGGTTAAGTTTAGATTGGACTTCCTGTCAGGGTGGTGACGTCAGAATGCAAGGCATTCTTGAACCAGAAGCCATTTTACATTTCTTTGACATTGTTTTTAATTTAAGAAAATGTGTCTCTTGGTAAAGAATATCTCTCCCACTGTTTATATCTCGTAGCTATTCTCTCTTGTATTATTAATACTGTATCGTCCTTTGTTTTTCCTTGACTGGAATTAATCTCCTGTGTTTTTCCTTAATTTTGTACTCTGGTTTTATTAATACTTTATCATCAATATTTTCCTTTACTATAATTAATGTGTGTGTGTTTTTTATACTGTAATCAGTGCTTATTGTTTTTTTTTATTATTATTATTTTGTATGGTTTCAAGTTGATGCAATAAAAAAAATCTGAACAAAAGGACACAAGCCATAGTAGAGACTGAATATAAGTAGCAGTGGAGTTAGACTTTGCAGTGTAGTAATGAACCATTTCAAGAGTCAAGTCTTTCAAGAGTCAAGATTCAATTCAGTCATTTCTCGCATGTAGCTTATGGCACACTAAATTGGTTTCTTTCGCATATCCCAGTTAGGAAACTGGGCTCAAGGGCTCAGCAGTTCAGCTTTGGCGGTGTCAGATCCCACCATCTCCCAGGGATCGAGGAGGGCATGCATCTAGACTGTTTTCTGTTCTGGCACCTAGGTGGTGGAATTAACCTCCTCTGGATGTGCGTACAGCCGAATCACTGGCAATCTTTATCAGTGACTAAAGACCTATCTGTTTCTTAGATATTTGGGTTAATTCCCACCTCTTTACCTCCCCTCCCCACACACACAAATGTTTGACTTGTGGAACTTGTAGTTAGTAACCCAGTATAAGAATCAATCCAATGACAGAGGAAACATCAAAGCACTTTTGTAAGTCGCTCTGAATAAGAGCATCTGCCACATGCCTGAAAGTGTAAATGCTGGGGCTTGAACCTCCAACCTTCTGATCAGTAACCCAGAGCCTTAACGTTTGAGCCACCTCTGGTCCTAATGAATTGTCAACTGTCCACCGTTTTCACAATCAGGGAAGACGTATCACATTTGACGTGTGATTCTTCAGCTATAAAGCATTAGAGTGCAACTCTGGTTGCAAAGTGAAAAAAAAGTCGTAACAATCTAAACACATTTAACTGTTACATGGCCATCGGTAGGTTTGCTGCTGCTCAGCTATGCATGACTCGTTGGTTGCATAGATGCATAACTAAATCAAAGTCATTCTGTCTGGTTTTAGGCAAATCGGCCTGTTAAATGCAAGTGCGTCATCCTGACTTCGAGTCAAAGCAGCAAGCGGTTTAACCAGAGGACAAAGAAAACAACTCTCAGAGGGAACAACACTGTACCTGCAACCTGCAGTCTGGCTAGAGATCAGAGATGGATGCACTACATGCTGCAGTAATAGTGTTATTCATAGGATGCATGCCAACGTATGAGGTATGAGGTTTTGAAAACCACCTCAGCTCTAAATTTGCTTAACTTAAAATAAGGAATATTGATTAGTGGTGAGTAAAGTTTGTCAAACAAACAGGAGTGTAAAAAAAAAGCAAAGTGGCAGTGTAAACTTTGGGTAATGGAAATTGAGATTAACTCAACTCTCAACTCAACTCATCTTTACTCGTATAGCACCTTAACAACAAGAATACCCCAAAGTGCTTCACATAAATAATAAAATAATACGTAATAATATAATAATAATAACATAAAAATATAATAAAATTATATTAAATATAATAAGATATTATATATATACATAATTCAAATAACATCACACACATATCTATGCCCTTTTGATTTTTTCTCCAATGTTGATTTGTTTTTAAGAATCAGGTACTAAAACATGGCGACCACTACCTAGAGTGCAATTTGTGTTAATGTTGTTGCCTGTTCTCTACAGGAGCTCTGTGGGCCACTGTTAATTCTAAAGGTGAAGCGTTGTGAAAATGAGAAGGAATGGAGAAATACAGACATTCAAGAAGTCAACAGACACCCAATAGACGCAGTTAAAATAACAGCACAATGGCTTTGTGGTTAGCATCTCCAGGACCCGGGTTCGATTGCTGCGTTGGGTCTTTGGGCGTGAGGTTTGCATGTTCTCCCCGTGCTTGGTGAGTTTCTTCTGGATACTCCGGTTTCCTCCCACAGTCCAAAGGCATGTAGATTAGGTTAATTGGCATTCCCAAATTCCCTGTAGTGTGAAAACGTGTGTGAATATTGACCAGATATCCTACCACAGTCGTATAAATGGGAATAAATACAATGGTCACCATTGGCCTCCATCGTCCCTAGTTGGACTACAAAGGTTTCTGGATGGATGGATGGATGGATGGATGGAGTTTTATAATAAAGTGTATGCACCAAAAATTTTGAAAGTTTTGAACAAGTAAAGCTTAAATTTTCGAAGACATCTTTCAGAAAGGCCAGATCTCAACTCCATGGACTTTTTACACTTAAACTTTAATTGAATTATACTTCTGCTAAAGGTAGAAAGGGCTATTTTAAGATTCCTAGCTACAGTATTTGTCTTTGGAACATTTCACCCTCAGACTTTTCTTTAACACTGTTACTTCTCGGTAGGTCTAAAGATGGGTAGATTCCAATCTGATAAAAAGGAAACAAATAGTACTCATATTAACGGCAATGCAGTTTACATTTTACCATAAAACTATATGCGCATATTTTCTTCTTACTAGCTTCTTTAAGCTCAAGGAGGAAAACACATTAATAGTTAAATGTAAAAACTACAATACTGTTAGAGACCCAATCCTGATTTTAAAAATATGCTATTGTCCATAGTGCATAGTGTCCAGTCCAGTATAAAATTGCATATGTGTATGTTTTCTGAACTCTGTATTACATAATACTCTTATACTAAAATACAGTATCTTCCACAAGCCATACACAGTCATGTGATTTTACATGTAAATTTACATGTCTGTTAGCTCTGTCTGTTAAATTTATTAAGGCCCTAGATGACAATTACACCGACAATTAATCAGTGAGATACTACTTCCGCCATTATTTCTGAACAGGACTGTGATGTGCTGTAGGTCTAAATATAGTAATGACATTACTAGCTAACTGTATCAATTATTAAGCCATTACAGCTAGTAAAAAATGAATGAGCCTTATTAATATTAACATTAATATTATATTTGGTACTATATACTATATTGTATTAAAGAGCTAACAGACACAGTTGGTATTAGGTAGTCCACATAGGTCACTGGGCCAACGTTGGCACTAAACATAACGGCAGATGTTGGACCAACATTGGAGCAACTTCAGTTTGCTATCTGGGAACTTACCCAAGGTCACCTGTAACATTTAACTTTTACCTGAAGGCCTTTATTGCTTTCTCCATACACACAAGCACATTGCCCTCTGTCTTTTAATTACTAACCGCTACACAGATTATAACATCCAACCTTAATCCAACATTGATTATCCAGGCCAGTAATCCACTCTAACACACATAAAGAATTTTTTATTGATTTGTGACTTTTTTCCCCTTATGATCCAGATTATTATTTTTTTTTTGCCCTCATTAGTGCATGTTTTTACTCAGCAGGATGTTTTCTATCCTCCCACTCAAATTTAGTTAGAGCCAAGTTCTCCATATGCTTGGAAAGTATACACAGTGTACACTGACCCATCCTTGTCAGGTGGTTTGTCGCATTCCTTCTTTACCACTTGTTTTATTCCTTGAAAAGACAAGGAAATGATTTGCTGGGTCTGGGTTTTCCACATCAGATCCCTGTTGGTTTACGCAAAAGCTCTGAATAGGTCTTACATTATTCATTGCACTATTCCTAGAGCAATAAACAGCTTGAAGCCTTCATCACAATTGTTGACCTTGTCTGTGCTTCCTGTAGCTGCAGCTCTATTATTCATCAGGACGGCTAGAAAACAATGCGATTATGGAAACCTCCGAACTACACAGTAGTGATGGAGGGGGCTCTACTTGGCCATCAAAGTCTGTGTTAAAGTTACCCAGATCCTTATGCTTGCCCATGTTACCTGCTTCCAGCACATCAACTCTGAGAACTGACTGTTCATTCGTGGGTACTTGTAGGTCCCCCCATCGCCACCAAAACATTAATGACCTGTGTGTTCTGACGCCTTTCTATTGGAGTCAGCATGAACTTTTTCATCAATTTGACTACACAGGCCAGCCTGCACTCTCTATGTGCATCAGTGAGCCTTGGCCACCCATGACCCTGTCACCAGGTCACCGGTTTTCCCTTGTTGGAACACTTTTGGTATTTCCTGAACATTGCAGCCTGGGAACGTCCCACAGGAACTGAAGTCTTGAAGTTTTTCTGACCCAGTCCTCAAGCCATCACAATCTGCCCCTTCTCGCATTAGCTACATTTTCAATATCTCATTACAATTTCGTCTGGAAGTAGGTGGGATATACTAGGCAGCAAATGGAACTTTTTCCTGAAGTTGACGTATTGGAAGCAGAAAAAAATGGCCAAGTGTAAGGAGTTTAACTGTGAGAACTGTGAGACTGTGAGGACCAAATTGTGATGGCTAGAGGACTGGGTCAGAGCAACTCCAAAACTGCAGCTCTTGTGGGATGTTCTCGGTTTGCACTGGTCAGGACATACCAAAAGTGGGGAGCGAAAGCCGATCCAATAGAACTTCTGATTCCTCCAAATAAAATTGAGGATAAGGTTAAGTCTGGTTGTGTTAAAAATGTGTCAGAACAAACCGTTATACGACCACATCAAACGAGCTGGTTGATACATGCAATGAAAACCATGATCATACCTATGTGGTATCTACACTCATCAGCCTTTTTTATTTATTTTTTTAAGCAGATCAACCATACAGATGCATTTCGTAGATGTTTGATTCCATGGTTAGTTTTTTCAGGCCACCTCTAACCAGTTTGTCAGTAGAAGAGGATTATAATCGGACCACATGCTTTATACTGTAGGAGCACTTTGTAGGAACACAAAGGCTTGTTGCAAGTTGAATTAACTTGAGTGACATGAATTGGATTGCATGTAGAGGGCATGAAGTGCCAGAACATGAACAGCCCATCCCTGTACCAAAACATCAGGAAAGACCTGTTTTCAGTATTATACACCAAACACAAATCAGAATCAAATACTGTGACAACAGTGGTGTAGTCAGTGTAAATCTTAGATCGAAACTAAAAACTCAAACATAATGAAAGTATGCTTACTTACTTTTTCTTATTTTTATGTTCAAATATGCATTATTCAACAGCAACAAGTTATGTTTTGATAATTTCAAAAGTTGGTATAAGATTATTTCATCACATGCCCATTGAAAGCCTTCGGGAATGCATTTAAAGACCAAAATTATGTGCACGCCACCATCACACACATTAATGGCGCACACTGTTGTTTGAAACATACAGTTCTCTAATTCCTTCTTACTGCAAACCTGCACCATGTTGAAGCAGAAAAACTTGCTTGTCCAGAACAGAGACATGCCCTCAAGCCCGATGTACACATTAGAAATGAACTAGAACGCTGACTGCAGCCCAGACTTTCTTACCCAACATCAGTGCCTGACCTAAGTCATGTTCTTTTACCTAAATGATCTAAATGGGACTAAATCTGAAACATAATGTCCAAAAATCATGTGCATGTAATAGGCCAAGTGTCCACATACTTTTGGCAATATAGGGTTTGTTACTTGAGAAAGAAGCTTTGTGAAAGATATAACGTTGTGAAACATCATAAATGTAAATTATGCATATACGTACTAATTATTGTAGAATGTCTGACGAGGATTGGTATGGCTTTTTCCACAAATTAAACAAAATGATCTGCCTTGTTTGATAGCATGACAGAAGTTGGTATTTAGTTAATACTGGATGTTGTAGTTTAAGAGAAATTTCAACAAAAAGTAAATATTTTAATATTATTGAATAAGGCAGCACTGTGGCTTAGTGGTTACCACTGTCGCCTTGCACCTCCAGGGTCGAGGGTTCGATTACCGCTTCTGTGTACATGGAGTTTGCATGTTCTACCTGTGCTTGGTGAGTTTCCTCCCACAGTCCGAAGACATGCAAATTAGACTAATTAGCATTCCCCAAATTGCCCAGAGTGTGTGAACGAGTGTGTGTGTTCCCTGCAATGGATTGGAACCCCGTTCAGGGTGTACCCTGGCTCGTCCCTAAGTCTCCTGGGATTCTAATTCTCCAGCCCCCCTACCCCCCCCCCCCCCGTAACCCTTTATATACAGGATGAAGCAGTAATAAATATTCAATTCAATCTTATTTATATTGTGCTTTTAACAATGGTCATTGTCACAAAGCAGCTTGAATCAGAATCAGAAAGAGTTTTATTGCCAAGTACATTTGCACATACAACAAATTTGTTTTGGTGACAGAAGCTTCCAGGGATGACAACGCACACAACACGAAACAAGGCAAAAAAATAAATACAATTAACAAGAAATGGAATAGGATGTGGGATATTGTCAAATCATAGAATCAATATTATGGAATTTGGTATGAAATGTGTGAAAAAAAAATTCGTATAAACCAAAATGATCATCAGATTGACGAGCAAACCGAGGGTGGCGGTGCTGAGGGAAAAAACTCCCCGAGATGGCAATAGGAAGAAATCTTGAAAGGAACCAGACTCAACAGGGAACATATCCTCACCTGGATGGTATTAGATAGCAGGGATTAATCTGCATTCACACTGTGTTAGGAGGCTAGAAGTTCAGTATAACAGAAGATTGTTGAAGTTAATATGGAGTTCATAATTAGAGGCTCAGGTTCAAAATTGTTTGTGGAAATTTCAGTCCTAAACTATAGAGTGACTGCAGTCACAAGCCACCAGGGAACAGCTGTCTGCTTCTGCCGAGCCCAAGACCGTCTTCATGCTTAAGTG
The DNA here is from genome assembly GCA_011419295.1 of Clarias macrocephalus. Lineage (NCBI taxonomy): Eukaryota > Metazoa > Chordata > Actinopteri > Siluriformes > Clariidae > Clarias > Clarias macrocephalus. The sequence continues at coordinate 15,037 of JAAGKR010008025.1, read as the reverse complement.
GCGTTAGTGGTTAGCTCTGTGGCCTCATGGCCTCAGGTCTGTATGCGTGGAGTTTGCATCTTCTCTCCGTGCTTTGGTGGGTTTCCTCCCACAGATCCCAAATTGCCCTTAGTGCATGTGCATGTGCGTGCCCTGAGACGGTGCCATACCATGCGTTTTGCCTGAAGTATCCAGGCCCCTGCGACCCACTGCAGGTTAGAAGGTACAGAGGATGAAATCTATCAATCAATCAATCAATCAATCAATCAAGAATGATGTGCGTCAGTAATACATCTTACCCTTCGTCAATAATACAGCTTACCCAACACCGCCATCTAGTGGTGTAAACAAGTATATAGTAATGTTCTTTCTTACATCTTATTTCGCCAAACATGATTGATTTGATTGAATTACGATGAAGATCTACATGAACACTGATTACAACTCTGCAAAATAAATGAAAACACGCTGAAAATGATTTTTGAAAAAGTGTACAGTACACAGTGTACCAGGACAACTCAAAGTGCAAAGTCTGCCGCTATTTTAAAGGCATGATTAATCGAGCTACATATCAGCTTCTCAATCGATTATAATAATTAGATTTTTATGATTGCGGCTGAAATGTAATTCGAACAGATACATTTTAGGACCATTAAATCGTACCATTCATATAGTATTCTGTTGATAATTCTGGGGGATACAATTGTAGATAAAGTTATGTGTCTTATCGATACGGTATGAATTCGATTGCTTTGGTCTTGCCTGCGCTGCTGGGGTTAGTGTGTGAGTGAGCAGAGCGGGGCTGAGTGTGTGCTGTTAGCTTTCAGCTCCAAAACAATGTCTCAACCGCCACCAAAACCGTGGGAAAGACGAATTCCCGGAGCTGTAGGAGCTCCACTAAACTATCGGTTTGTAAAATGATGCTTTCATTCATGTCCGTGTGCTAAATAAAGCTTTATTCATAAGCTTAGCTCTCCAGCTAGCCGAAACGCTGACAGGCCATGGCTACATCCGGATTGGGTGGTCGCGCCCTGGATCAGTGCCCTACATAGGGGAGAAATTGGCTGCATGTAGATTCTCCTGTGTTTTCTATAAGTTTGTAGTGGGGTGATTTGAGATGAGGCCCGTTTTTTTATGGCTTTTGCTTCAAGCAATATAGGAAATAGTACCATGCGAGGAGTAACTACCAAACTTTTAGCTAATAGAAAGTGTGTGTGTGTGTGTGTGTGTGTGTGTGTGTGTGTGTGTGTGTTGCATTTTGTATTTGTATACTCAGCTTCCTCTTCCAGGTGGACATACAGTATGTTTATATATTACAATGGCACTGAACATTCTATCTAAATTATGTTTTTTTTTGTTTGTTTGTTTGTTTGTTTGTTTTTAGCTATCTCTATTTTAATTCTGTTTGTGGCTTTTGTAACTTTCATTTTTCTATTTTTATTATTCTTGTATTTTTTAACTTAGAAATTCTAATTTCTTTAGTTTAATTGTATTCTTTTAGTGCAAGTTTCCTTTATTTTATTCCTCTCCTGTGTACGGTTGTGTACATGACAAATAAAATTTGAGTGCAAGGGATAGAGCGAAAGGGGTGCAACTAAACAGAAATGTATTGAAAGTTTTTGAAATATGGTGAAAGACAATACAAATGTATAGAAAGTTTTGATGGGAAGGTGGCGAGGCAGGGAGAGCTGGGTTAAGATGGAGATCAAGAGAGACATACAATGGGATGTCCAGAAAGTTTTCTGCAAAAAAGAAACATGGGGAAACAAATTCAGCTAGATTGATGGACCATAATTGATGGATCGTAACTGGATTTGCACCAAACTAATTCCTCAACTCAAAGTGCTGTCCAATCCTAAAATAGCTAAAAACACATACATGCACACACAAAAAACTACTGACCAATAAAAAAATTAAATAAAACAGGAAAAGAGACCATAAAACAGCCAAGATACATGAAATTATATAATTATAATTAAAATTTTTATAATTATTATAATTTTTTAATAACTAGGCCTAAATAGAGTCTTAACCTTCATAAGTTAGATTTAGTCTTTCTAATATATTACATAAGACTACATTATCCATGAAAGTTTGTGCCTTTCGGAAAGATTGTAACATGAGTATAATAATTTAAGATATAATATATATATATATATATATATATATATATATATATATATATAATATAATAATTTCTCTTGTGTTAATGAAAAAAAAAACCACAAAATGTTAGTGAGCTTACTAAGTTTTATTTATTTAATTTAATTGTGTTTCACTTCATGATGTGAATAAAATGACATTAATATCAGACAGTTCTTGTCTCCTCAGCTCCACAGATTTTGCATCAGGAAACGGTCTAATATCATCGGTTCCCTCCACCTTGACACGCGTAGCACCTCCGATCCCCCCACGCCCTATCCAGCAGAACTACCGACCAGCCTACAGCTCTTTCCCTTCCTCCTACAGCCCTTTCAGCAGCTCTCCATATGGAGGCTACAGCCCTTACAGCTACGGCGGTTTGGGCTACAGCGGTTTGGGCTACAGCCGCTTCCCCCCGGAGGACGTGCCCCCGAGCCGCTTCGTGCAGCAGGCGGAGGAGAGCAGCCGGGGTGCGTTTCAGTCTGTCGAGAGCATCGTGCACGCTTTCTCCTCCGTCAGCATGATGCTGGACGCCACCTTCTCGGCCGTCTACAACAGCTTCCGCGCCGTGCTAGACGTAGCCAATCACTTCTCCCGTCTGCGCATCCACTTCACCAAAGTGCTGTCCGCCTTCGCGCTGGTGCGAACGCTGCGCTACCTGTACCGGCGCCTGCAGAGGATCCTGGGTATGAGGACGGACGCTGAGGTGGAAGAACTTTGGGATGACAGTGCAGCAAACACCGTGGTGCCAGGTGGCAGGGGAGGTGGCGTTGGTGATTCCAGGGACGGCACGGTCAAGTCTTGGCCCATATTTCTGTTTCTCGCAGTGGTTTTCGGCGGGCCGTACCTGATCTGGAAACTTCTGCGAACTGAGGAGAGCACAGAGGAGCGTGGTGAGGCTTTGTCTTTATGCAACATCTCTCTCTCTATCTCTCTCTCTCTCCCAACATTTCTTATCCGAGATACTCATCTCAGGTGTTATTGTATGCATTCTCCTGTTTTTGGTGTTTAGGCACTAACTGGGCAAGCGGTGAGGATGATCACGTTGTAGCCCGAGCTGAGTACGACTTCACGGCGGCTTCTGAAGAAGAGATCTCCATGCAGGCTGGAGATATGCTTAACCTGGCTCCAAAGGGTAAAAAAAACCATACACTTATTACAGGAAGCCAAACAATGTTATAATGGCTCCGTATTGGGGATTTCTGCTTCTTATAAATCTCACATCTTTGACAAGTATAACCACAAGTGAGTATTGTGTCGAGTGACATGAGGAACAGACGCGAATGCGGTACGACCACAAACACTTTTGCGCTATAACCAAAGCAGCTTGCTTATCATTCATCCACTATAACAACAGCTCTGCTATTTTTATGCCTGATGTTGTTCATCATGTATGTAAGATTAGTTGCAAAGCTTTTTTTTACTGCTTGCTTCTTTATACAGCTGTGGCTAAATGTTTTGAGAGTGACACAAATATTAATTTTCACAATGTCCGCCGCTTCAGTGTTTTTAGATCTTTGTGTCAGATGTTACTGTAATATACTGAAGTATAATTACAAGCATTTCATAAGTGTCAAAGGCTTTTATTGACAGTTGCGTTGAGTTCATGCAAAAAGTCAGTATTTGCAGTGTTGATCCAAATTCTTTCAAGACCTTTGCAGTTCGCCCCACTATGCTGTCCATCAACTTCTGGTCCACATCCTGACTGATGGCTCAGCCAATATTTGCATAATCAATGCAAACATTTGTTCCTTTGCCAGAGAGAAGAAACTTTCCCAAAGACTTTCCGATGTTAGAAAACTCAGTTATAGCTTTACCTTTTACTGTTACTGCGTTATTGTTAATGGGACTGGAGACTCCTTCCATAACTGATGACTAAATCCATTTACATGAAGCATCTTCCATACAAGTCTATTATGTATTAAAATGAGCGCATTAATACAAACTTGTGATTTCTTTGAATGATTAGAGGTGCTGTTACAGAAAACGAATCAACCCTTTGACCAATCAGAATCAATCATACAGCACTATGGGATAAAGATTTTTTGATCTATGCAACTTTAGGAATTTTTTTGTACTAAAGATTTTTCTATAATGATATTGGAGTGAAATAAATTTGGCATCTTAAAGTGCTTGGTGAAGTCCTATCCTTTAATATGCACTTTATTGAATAAATAAAATAAATGATTTTGGAAACAAAATGTGTACCAAATACTTATCTTACCACATTAGAATTGTGCCTCATTCTTACGACGTCGCTCCATGTGCAGACATTATATTTAATACATGCACATTCATGATCTTAACTCTTCTGCACCTCCAGAGCAACAGCCCAGGGTGCGCGGGTGGCTGCTGGCCAGCGTGGACGGCCAGAGCGCGGGTCTCGTTCCTGCCAACTATGTCAAGATCCTGGGTAAGAGGAGGGGCAGGAGGCAAGCCGAGCTAGAAAGGTTGGCACAGCTCCAGCAGGGGCAGCAGGGCACAGCGTCAGCACCAAGTCAGGTTACGGTGACCATGCCAGCCTCAGCCGGTCAGCCGGGCCCCGAGGAGCTGCTGGAGAGCGTGTACAGAGAAACTCCAGCGTCTTACACAAGCCCAGCCGTCACTGTGAACAACGGCAGCACAAACACTGCTGTAGGAAATACTGAGAAACTTGATTTGTGAGTGCTTGTTTGAGTATGTGGGGAGAGAGACTTGAGGGGTAATGGCGAGTATGTAACTGAAAGATCTTCTGGATTGATAGGATTTGTCCAAAGTGGAATTTCCATCCATACGCTTTTTATCTATATTTGAAATTTAAGCATACAGAATTTTGATAGAAATAGCAGATACAGCAACTTTGGTTATAATGGTTAAAGAGAGAACTGGACCTGTTTTGTTTTATTTTTATTTTTGAATGTCAGAAATTTGCTTAAATTTTGCTAAACATTTAGCTGAAAGCAGAATAAACTTGATTAAATGAGGACACTTTGGGAGGAGGAGGTGGTGGTTCTCCGCTGAGAACTTGGGACAGGTATAATGGCATAATCAGGATGTTTTCATATTGATCAGTTACACATACTTGGTTCATGGTTTGTAGAGAAAATTACTTGGGGAAGTAAAACCACTCACTACTGAATTTAAGTCATAGGGAGGATTTAAAGCAGCTGTCTGTAACACTTAGAGCCCTCTACTGGCTGTAAAGTGAAATGCATTTGCAGTGACCATCTTCCTGTTTGTCCCTAAGTGATATGGTTTAAAATGTTATGGAAAAGCCGCAAAACTAGCTTTAAACCTCTGCATGTTGGATAAGCAGGTATTATTACAATACTCTCTTGTTTGTTTTGTTAAGTGTGGACAAAGTGTGCTGTGTCAGTTCTCTTATAAATGTTTTTCTTCAAAAGGATAAATAGCTGAAGATTCTTACGGTCAGAGACATTTTTATGTCTAAGCAGTTTTGATAAAGAGATAATATTGTATAATATATGTTTCTGGAATACTACATAATTTATTGCACCTTGTAGACTTTATTAGGTAATATTAGGATAAAATCAGTGGATTTACTGTTTATTTCTAAATTTTAATTAACAGGTTTAATTTCTAGAATTATCAGATTATTGAGAATGTGTCTGTGATATTTTGTTAAGATGAATGTTTCAGGGGCTTGCAGGAATGTTACGCAGCATCATGTTTCGCAAAAAAAAAAAAAAAAGATACAGCGATGTGGATGCTTTAGCAATCTGTAAGGGTTTGTTGTTTCTTCTTTCCATATGTTTGTTTTTTTTTTGTGTGTGTGTGTGTGTGTACTGTCATTAAAAGATCATTAACACATACGTTGTGTAAATAAAAATATTTTCAGTAAAATATTTTCTGACGATTATCTGTTGTCATGTTGCGAGTTAATCCAGTATTGGGCTCTGAAGAGAGCTTCTAATGAAGTACACATGGGAAAATATTACCCAACTTATGTAGCTGATTGATCTTGTGATGCTTTGTGTGTTCTTACATGACATCTATTTGGACATCTGTCAAGTCTGGGAGTAGACTCTAAAACCAGAAAATCTTTTCCAGTGCCCGTATTCACAAAGCTTTGTAAGTCTAAAAGTTCCTCCTAGTGATTAAATTAGAAGCAAAAAAAATTCTTAGAATTATGACTTTTCTTAGAATCCCCTCTTAAATTTATGACAAAATCTTAGTAAAAATTAAAATGATTCACAAAATATCTATAAAAAGGAGGACTTTTAAGAGACTTAAGAGTTTCTATAGCAGAGGACAAAATGGTGGAAAGAAGAAATATTCTTCAAACACTGAACATAAAGCTAAAAGTAAACACTGCTCTTATGTCCAATTTGGTTTTCTTGTTTTTACTTCCTTCCATCTCTCTAGGATTGTTGGCTACGTACCATCCAAAAGTGCAACTTAAATAGACTGTTATAGTCTAGACTTAAATACAACATTTTCTTAGAATTTCCGCTTAAATTTAGGACAAAATCTTAGTAAGGATAAAAATGATTCCTGAAAGGTTTTTGTACTTTCCTAATCACTTTAGTCTAGGACCCCCAGCTAGGTTTTTAAGCTAAGATAGGAGCTCTCTTAGAGATTTCTAAGAAGCTTTGTGATTATGGGCCCAGCAACCCAGATGAGGACAAGTAAATTTTTCTTCCTTGTGTCATCGCCAGCGGATTATTAAACCTGGAAAGATAGTGCTTCATGGAGGAAATGTGATCAGAAAAAAATAATGCACTGTAAATTTGCCATGAAAAACAAATTACTGTCGATTTTAGAGCTATGTTTAATAGTTAAAATAAAAGCATTTTCACACACACACAATGTGATGAGAACACACAGGATTGGGACTAAACAGATGTTTGGCCATAAGAAATCCACTTGTTAGTGAGACAAAAAAAAAATAACTTCAGTTTATCAGGAAGCATAAATATTTGACACTGGAGCAATGGAAAAAGGTCCTGTGATCTAAAGAGTTCAGACTGAGCCTATACCAGTGCGATGTGCGAATCAGAGTAAGAAGGGCAGCACATGAAGCGATGCACCCATCATGCATTGTGTCCACTGTACAAGCCTCTGTAGATAGTGTTATAATCTGGGGTTGCTTCAGTTACTCAGGTCTAGGGTTAGTAACATTATGTGGCAATAAAATGAAGTCAGCTGACGACCTGAATGTACTGAATGACCAGGTTGTCATATCTGTATCATATATGTATGTGAGTCTTTTTTCCCATGATGGCACGGGTTATAATCCAGGACTCAGATTGTGACAGGGTTGTTCTGGGAGCACGTGAACTGGACACATGAACTGGACACCACCATGTGTGTGTAATCAAAGCTAAAGGAGGCTGTTTTGGCCAGGCAATGTATAATTTATGTAATTTATGTGTATTTACAGTATAACAGCTATAGTTCCAAAATTATTTTGTCAGCCAACATGATAATATTACTGAAAATTCATTTAAATTTAAAAATGTTATTTTTGTGTATGTAATGTACTCACTCATCATCTATACCGCTTAATCCTGTATTCAGGGTCACGGGGGGCCTGGAGTCTATCCCAGGAGCACATGGCAGGGTACACCCTGGACAGGGTGCCAGTCCATCGCAGGGCACAGACACACACACATACACTCACACACTACAGGCAATTTGGGAACGCCAATTAGTCTAACCTACATGTCTTTGGACTGTGGGAGGAAACCGGAGTACCTGGAGGAAACCATCATCAAGCACAGGGAGAACATGCAAACTCCATGCACACAGAGACGGGAATCGAGCCTGGCCGGGGATCGAACCCGGACCCTGGCGGTGCAAGGCGACAGTGCTAACCACTACACCACCGTCCGGGTTCGATCCCCGGCCAGGCTCGATTCCCGTCTGTATGTAATGTAATATCAGCGAAATGCAAATGCCACCCTAACTTTGGAATCACCCATGGGATCAAATAATAATTTTTTTTAATCATATAAACTTTTTGTTTATTATTATTATGCAGTTATTATTATTATTATTATTATTATTATTATTATTATTATTATTATTATTATTATTATTATTATTTAGTTTTATAGTTTATAGTTAGTATTATACAAACTATAAAGCTCAATTAGCTGCGCGTGCGGAGTTCGAGCGCTGCTCAGCCAATCAGATTTCAGAACAAAGTATCCAGTTTATTTATATTTTTACATTTTATTTTTATGTATGAAATGTAATATCAGCGAAACACAAATGCCACCCTAATTTTGGAATCATCCATGTGATCAAATAATAAAAAAAAAAAATTATCATATAAACCTTTTGTTTATTATTATTATGTAGTTTATTATTATTATTATTATTATTATTATTATTGTTTAGTTTTATAGTTTATAGTTAGTATTATACAAACTATAAAGCTCAATCAGCTGCGCGTGCGGAGTTCGAGCGCTGCTCAGCCAATCAGATTTCAGAGCAAAGTATCCAGTTTATTTATATTTATATATATTTATATTTCATTTCTGTTGTTTTCACATTATACAAATTACAAATGTGATTATGGGGATATAATATCAGGGAAACGGTAATGTTATTCAAACTGCTTACAACCATTTTTTTTTTTTTAATGGCCGGAAAGACGCGGATGGTCACCATGGCAACGGGGATGCCCTCGCGCACCTGCTGCACTGCGGCACCGGAAGCGCGCGCGCACACAGGAACAGGAGCGGCTGACCGGCTTAGCGAAGAGAGAGAGAGAGAGACTGAGAGACTGAGAACACGTTACAGCGGTATAGCGGGTAAATCTGAAAAAAAAAAAAAAACGTATAAATATATATGTTCTTTTCTGCCTCTGCGCATTAAATCCACTGACGAGGGACGCCATTAATCTTGTGACAGCGCGAGCGCGTTAATGCAACAGCCGTCATCATTACACAAGCTTTAATTATTATTATTATTATTATTATTATTATTATTATTAACACACGCATGTATAGAAAGATGAAGCTGTTTATATTTTACAGCGTACTGTATAATCCGGTGTGATTCCGCATGGACATCTGTTTAGAGCTCTCAGAAACGGCTGTAAGAGAACAATAACTGTGGAGAGAGGTGAGCAAAAACCAAACTAAACATATTTACTGTTTTTACTCCAGTAATATACAATACTAACGCATAAGTTGTAGTTTTAGTCGGTTTATAGTTCATCAATCAGACAGAACATTAGTCAAGTCATTAGTCAACTTAACCCATGTCAAATACTATCACAAATATAACATATATAACATAACATTCTATCTGATCTTAATTCTCAACATACAGCGTGAGCATGGAGTCTTTCCCTGGTTTTTAAACATGCACTAAAAAATCAGCAATGACGTTTTATCCAAATACATCCACCTCGATATAGAGTTTGTCCTCCTTTTGCAGCTTCCACTTTTCTTGGAAGGCCGTCCACAAGATGTTGGAGTGTTTCTGCGTGAATCCTGTGTGCCTGTTCATTCTGTGGAGAATTTATGTTGGTAGCCACCGAGATGAGATGTTTGTGAGCCAGGCCTTCTCATCCATCTCCATTCCAGTTCATCCCAAAGGTGCTGGAAGGTTTGAGGTCAGGGCTCTGTGTTCGGGCCGGTTAAGTTCTTCCTCACCAAACTCATCAAACCATGTCTTTATAGTCCTTACTTTGTACACTGGGGGCACGTTCATGTTGGAATGGAAAAGATTCTTCCCAAAACGGTTGCTATAGTACAAATTTGCATAGAAGGATAGCATTGTACAAGATGTTTTGTAATGGTGAGGCATTAAGATTGCCCTTCGTTGGGGATAAGGGGTCTGATTAAAACACCTGAATTCAATAATTTATAGGTTTGCACCAAATACTTTTGTCAGTATAGTGTATATCATAAATACAAAACTTATTTTTGGTATATTTTTTAAAGTATTATATGATCTATGGTAGCACAGTGGTGTAGTGGTTAGCACTGTCGCCTTGCACCTCCAGGGTCCGGGTTCGATTCCCATCTCTTTGTTCATGGAGTTTGCATGTTCTCCCTGTGCTTGGTGGGTTTCCTCCCGGTACTCTGGTTTCCTCCCACAGTCCAAAGACATGTAGGTTAGGTTAATTGGCATTCCCAAATTGGTCGTTGTGTATGAATGAGTGTGTGTACTGTATGTGTGTGCCCTGTGATGGATTGGCACCCTGTTCAGTGTGTAAACCGCCTTGTTCCCTAAGTCTCCTGGATTAGGCTCTAGGCCCGCCGTGACCCTAAATACAGGATTAAGCGGTATAGATGATGAGTGAGTCAGTGATTAATTGGTCTATGGTAGCACAGTGGCGTAGTGGTTAGCACTGTTGCTTTGCACCTCCAGGGTTCGAAGGTTTGATTCCAGTCTCAGGGTCTGTGTGCGTGGAGTTTGCATGTTCTCCCTGTTCTTATGGGTTTCCTTCAGGTACTCCGATTTCCTCCTACAGTCCAAAGACATGCTACTTGGCATTGCCAAATTGCCCATAGTTTGTGAATGAATGTCTGTGTACATGTGTGTCCTGCGATGGATTAGGACCCTGTACCCCAACTCATGCCCAAAGTTTCCTGGGATAGGCTCCATGCCACATTAGTGAATAAATGTAATGCAACAATATTAATGCTTCTATCTAGAATATGTTTTAAGATAAGATTGTACATAATCTAAGAAGAACTTTGTTATTATAGTCTCTATGTCCTGACTGATTATACAGTAGGATTGTACACAACTTGCATTCCACCAAGCATAAACATGTGCTTGTTGTATGACTTCTTTAGCCATTAGGACAAATTGTAATTGCAAACAGGGTCTATGTTACGCAGATGATTGCATATTTAATTTCTTTTTTATTTCTGGTCCATTTACCTGCCCTTCTGGTTGGCCTCTCCATCATGATAGTCAGTGATGTATCATTACTTTAAGTACCCTGACAATTCCTAACATTATTACTAACATCACTAACAATAGCGAGGTATGTTCAACTGTAAAGAACTTTAAAAACCCTCTCTGTCATGAATGAACATTTTACCAGGCATTGCGATTAACACTGTTGCCCCGCACTTCCAGGGTCGAGGGTTCGATTCCCGCCTCGGGAGTATGTGCGTGGAGTTTATATGTTCTCCCTTTTGTCCATGTACTCACTGGTTTCCTCCTACAGTTCAAGACATGCACATTAGGCTAATCTGGTGATCCCAAATTGCTTGTACTGTTTAAGTGAGTGTATGTGCTCGATCGCCCTTGAATGGATTGGTGGCACCCTGTTCATCCTGCCTTGTGCCCCAAGTCACCCGAGATAGGTTCCGACACTGGACAAGATACAGTAAGAGCTATGGAGAATGAGTATGAGTGATCTTAGTAATATAATGTTAATCTCCTCATCATTCTTAATCCAGATTATTATACATACTACCAAAACTCGCATGTAAAACACATGCCTATGGGTCAGTATTGGTGCAGAGCCCTTCATTATGTTTTGTCCTTTCTTGCTGTTTTGAAGATGATATTTTTGTCTCATACTTTTTTAAATTCTCATTTCCTTACCTCACGTTGCCTTTATATATGGTATGTACAACTGTAAAATAAGTCACATTACCGTTTTTTAAATAGACATATAAAAGACAGTGAGTGTCAGCCAAAGTTCTGTGCCATAACACAAAGCAGTTTTAAACGGAAATGAAATAAAATACATATGAAAGTCTGTAACTAAAACAAAAAAACATTTAAAGACAAACCCAAGGATGAAGAGTCAAATGAGACAAATGAGAAATTGAAAACTAGATACTATAGACTTTTAAAAAATTATCGACCAGGTAGAATAAATGAAAAAATTAAATTATATAAAAAAATTTTTTATAAATATTATTGTAGGTTGTTTGATTTTAATTAATTATTATTTGTTTATTGCAAAATATATAATAAACAAAAATAAATTGTGCATATATCTTCTTCTATTTCCCAGGAGTGCTGTGTTGTGCTTTTTGTTATTTTGATAGAGAGAGAGAGAGAGAGAGAGAGAGCATTTTATCCATCTGAGGGAACTTGATTTATCACGGCAGCAGAAAATTATAGAAATTACACGTGACATTACAGACCCCAAATGCCAACGAGACACACTTATCTGTACATCAGTTTGTACAGAGATAGATTTGTACATTGACATGGAATAATAAAGTGTTTTGGTAATAAAGTGACAGTGAGCAAAGAAAACAAGCAAAGAAAACAAATGGGTTTAGGACTCTAAGACACTCCATTAAAACATGAAAGGACAGCGCTGAACCAACAACTTCATGGAACAAATGTGGTCGGAATGTAAATCCTAAATGACTCTGTTTATTATAATGCAACTTCATCTGTGCTTAAATGAAGTGTAATATTATTAATATTGGTCTTTTTTTTTCCAGAACATGAATCGCCTTTGTAACGTGAACAATAATTTCCCGTATGATAACAGTCTCCTGGTGTTGGACATGGTTCTGCGGTCGCTATGGGGAACCACACAGCCAATCAACTGGGAGAACGTAGCCCGCCTAGTTCCTGGTTTCACTCCCAAAGAGGTAATTAAGAAGTAGAACGTCAGTCACCGACCTTGAATCAGCAGAGACAAGTGTGTAATGCGGCTGAAAATATGAAAATATTAATCAAAATATTTCTGATTAAAGTGTACTTTAAACTATTTTCAAATCTCTAGGTTGATTCTTTTTGTGTGAACATGGTTAATTCGTGTAACATTAACATGAACCAATTATGTTATGAAATCTTTTGAGCATGTTGGAGCTGATGGGAAGAAATAATAAAGAAATTATGCAAATTACATGGTTAAAGTATGTGGTAAAATAGTGTAGTTGTGCAAATGTTCTTGTAGTTGTCACTGCTATATTTTGCCTAATGGACTTTCAAATCATTTTATTATAGGAGCATTCATAGATATTAAAGGCTTATAAGACATCAAGGTGTCTATGAGATAACACACAGGATACAGTTTGGCAGTTTACAGTGGAGCAGTGGGGCGGTGTGATTCCCGATCCAATAGATCATTATTAGTTGCGGTTATCATTTTGACCTTTAGGGGCAGTAATAAGTCAGTGGAGTCATTTTGAATGACTAATCAAATCAAGGTAAAATGGGCTAAATAGAAACTTTTTGACCCCAAAAATTATAGGTCAGTGTAACTGTAAATGCATGTATTTGTGAATTAGGGCTTCAGTAAAGATGAGCACTTGATAAATGGGTAATTGTATTGGTTTGGCCACTATGGGGCAGTGGTGGCTCAAAGGTTAAGGCTTTGAGTCACTTATCAGAATGTCCGGTGTTCAAGCCCCAGCATCGCCGAGTAGCCACTATTGACCCCTTGAGCAGGGCCCTGAACGCCCCTATAGGGGAGCTGTATTTTGGCAGACACTAGCCTCTTAACTGGGATACGCAAAAAAAGGGAGATGTGGCAAATAACTGAATCTTAATCTTAGTGGCTGTTATTAAATGCATTGTTTGCGGTGGTGTCTTAATGGTTGTGGATCAGAAGGTTGTTCTAGTTTTTCCATAGTTTGTAATGACAATAAGAAACAGTTTTTGTTTTACTCTGAACTTGTGATAATACACAAGAGCTGGCTACCAATCTTCATCTTCATCTAGCAGTTTGAAACCAGATACTGTGAGACCAAACTGTTACATATCATCGCAAATTTGATTTGAGTTATGTATATTTTAAGATTTTTGGTACAATAATCTTCCTAGTGCTGCCAAGTTTGTTACTGTATCGTGTCTGGTTCCTAAGATATGGCCAGTGCAAATTTGTTCAAATTTGTTTGTGCAATATTTAATATTAATATTTTAATATTTAAACGAGGATTCTGTGATGTAGTAAGAAAGAAGGAACCGTCCGCCAAAGTTTGACACCAGGATCTCCCTTAATTAAAAATTACCTTACCAGCAGCATGGTTTTAAAGTTTAAAAAAAAAAAGTTTTTACAGTTGTTTTTCTATCACAACTGGAGTAACCAGCTTGAATAGTGTTCATTGAAGTTTATCAAAATGATGTTAAAGATTAAAACTTTCCCAGTTCTTTAAAATCTACAGATTTTGCCAGAAAGCGCAAAACTATCCTGTGTGACTTAATACCTGACTTGCTATGTCGCCTGTCTTTTTTTGTGTGTTTGTTGCGTTGTGTTAGTGTGCACAAAGGTTCGATGAGCTGAAGAGCACAGGGAATTTCCCTCTAGTAGACGAGCAGTGTAACGCGCTGTCTGGGGCCAGCAGCTCTCCATCTGAACCGCTCTCCGCTTACATCCGATCCACTTTATTAGACCTCTGTGGGGAGACAGGAGAGACCAACCAGAGCGTCCTCTCAGTGTCGGGTGAGTCGAAGGAGCAGGGTTTGGACAGGAAATGGCTGTAACCTGAATTTGATATTGATCCTAAAAAATATAAAATGTTGAACATAAGGTAAGAAAGTGAAACATTTTTGAGATACTGTAGACAGTGCTACAGAGGTAGATTTGTTTGTTTCTGAAAGTTATATAAATTTGACTACTAATATATAAATCACTTGGAATTTGATGATGTAAATTGTGACTCAGTTAGCTAGTTGACTAGCTATATTATGTGCTAACATTTTATACAGTATACACATGCAGATCTGCAAACTGTGCCAGGTAATGATCAGTAACATGTCTGAAAACGTGTGACATTGTTCGATCTCAGGATTAAGCGTGACTCCTGTTGTTCGAGGAGCCAATGCTGAGAATGAGAACACTGTGAAAACTGAGGATGAAGAGAAGGAAGACAGAGGGAAGAGGTACAGCTAAACTAATTAGACATACTGAAGGTGCTTGTTCATTCCCTGCCTTTGGTGTCAACTGTGAATAGTAGGTAAAATTGTGATTAAAGCTAAAGTATAACTCTATTATTATTATTATTATTATTATTATTATTATTAT
>JAAGKR010008024.1:0-27972 GCA_011419295.1 Clarias macrocephalus | reverse complement strand
TCTCTCTCTCTCACACACACACACACACACACACACACACACACACACACACACACACACACACACACACACACACACACACACACACACACAGTACAGACTCTGGACCCACCAGCACTCTGACCAGGATGAAGTTCGCACTGAAAATGAACAAACATAAATATCCCTACACTGTGTCCTGAACAGAGCCAGAGCCGCCACACGTGGACATATGCTTGGAGTGAATGGTTTCTTTAAAGTGTGTGTGTGTGTGTGTGTGTGTGTGTGTGTGTGTGTGTGTGTGTGTGTGTGTGTGTGTGTGTGTGAGTGAGAGATGAAGTGATCTGGGCAGTTACTTGACTTTTAATTAGCACGATTCTCTTAGGATAATTAACTGTTACATGAATAATTCAGGCTGTAATTTAATTGAACTTTGTTTTGTGAAATTAATTTGCCATTTCTTGTTTTGTGTACTTTGTAATTTATTTATTTGGGCTGAATTCCTCCTCCAGACATCTCCTCTGAAAATGATCATTCACATGGTTTCACAGAGAAAGCGATGGTGAAGGTCCTGCAGCAGCAGCTTGGGGGGGGGGGGGGGTGCAGGAGCGGTTAGGGGTTGTGGTTACCAGAGTGGTTGGGAATTATTAACAAAGATTTGTTTTTGCATCCTGAATTATTTTTATTCCATCAGCTCCATCAGCTCCATTAGCCTTCTAATCTCCATCACCTTCATCAATTTCCTTCAGCTCCGTCAGCTCTCTAGCTTCGTTAGCTCCCTCAGATCTATCAGCTCCTGTGATTCACTGCATGCACTGAGGGTCTGTAGTGCCTTCATTAGCCACACCGCCAACTGGAACAGAGCTGTGAGGTACAGAACATTTTTTAAAGGTCACGAGGTCATAGGATCAGCAGGTCGGGTTAGAGGAATATTACACACTGCCGATTTAAAATGTCTGAGCTACTTTGGGTTAAACACAGATCCCATCCTGTCATGATCTTGGACTGTCATGGATGTTTTCAGTGCTGTGTGTTTGTGTGTCTGTTCAGTATTTCATTTCTTTCCCTGATCCCTGGTTTAAACAGATTGTGGAACAGAGCGCCTCCCACTGGTGACCCCTTCTCTCCGCTTGCCCCCTCGCTCCTTCGCTCCTTCGCTCCTTTGCTCTGCTACTAACGAGGACTCTGCTTATCGTGACTTTGCCTTGACAGGGTGTCACGGGGCTGTCTGGAGCTGACATAGGGGCGTGTCACTGTGACACACAGGTGAGGCAAGTGACATCGACCTGCAGCTGTTGCTAGGTGACAGGTTGCTGTGGTAGCGACAGGTCCTGGTGTAGCAATGTTCAAAAAGAAAGACACACTGACATTTGGGGACCAGAGAGCGAGTCAATTAGCAAAGAGCACTAAGCTTTCATTAGCCTGCTGACACACACACACACACACACACACACACACACACACACACACACACACACACACAAGTTTAGACCAGGTAACATAACCTCCTCATTTCTATAGTGTATAAAGTAATGGCAGTGTCTCGAGGTCATGTCTTGGTTGACACTGACAGAGACACTGAACAAACACACTCACTGATAAACACGTGGCCATCTAACGTTTGACTTTAAGCAGTAACATCTGTAACATGTTATATATTTTTTTGGTTAAAAAAAAGTTTTGCTGCTCCTGAGTGATGGATCTCCTCAAGTCCTGATGGAGACACAGCAGCTCATAGAGATGTCTTCCTTTGTCTTTGACAAGGCAGGTGTTAGCCTTTAGACTTGTCACCATGGTGTGTGTGTAGTGGGCAAGGGGGCAAGTGGGGAGAGTAATTTCTCAAACAGGTAAAGTGGACTTAACGTAAATAAAATAATAAAATAAATCGCAACTGTGAAATTAAATACATCATCTTCAACAACACATATGCTGCAGATCACTCAAGGGACAGCAGTGGTACAAAAAAGCCATTTAAGTAACACACACACACACACACACACACACACACACACACACACACACACACACACACACACACACACAGGTGTACAGGACACGACTCATTATCCCTCACACAGGATAAAGATACAGGGTTTAATGACGTGATTACGCATCACTCTGGTCAGTTTCTCAGTAAATAATTTGTAAATGTTCTCACACTTAAAAACAGATATGTGACCCACAACTCATTGCTCTGAGCAGAGTAAAGACTCGGCCACGCCTCTTTCTGAGATTCAGTGAAGTGTTTCCTCCAGCAGGGAGCAGGTCACTCACTTCTTTTCAGTGCCCTGAGAGCCCTTCAGTGTTCCCCAGACTGGGGCTCCTCCGCAGGCAGAGGGTAATTATACGCCGGATAATAATGAAAGAAGATTAGCAGTGTGTTTGGCAGACAGCTGGTCGCGTCCTTCATTAGCTTTACTCACATTTCCTCTAAACTAAACCTCGTATTAGAGTGTGTTAATACTGCTTAAAGACAATCCTCACCTAGACTCACATCTGCATTTGGAGCTACTGCTGCCACCTCCTCACCCTCTAACCTCCTCAACACCTCCTCACCCTCTAACCTCCTCAACACCTCCTCACCCTCTAACCTCCTCAACACCTCCTCACCCTCTAACCTCCTCAACACCTCCTCACCCTCTAACCTCCTCAACACCTCCTCACCCTCTAACCTCCTCAACACCTCCTCACCTTTAAACCTCCTCAATTTCTCAACTCCCTCACCACCTCACCTTCTCATCACTGAGTCTTCTTACCTCAACACTGCCAAGTCAGATACTTTATGAATTATATGGACAGGTTCCTCTCTCACTGACTCACCAACAGTTTGAGAAGATAAAGATCACTTAATTATCTAAAGAACCTGGAGGTAAACCTAATGTTAAACTCATGTTAGGTTTGCAGAAGAAATTGATTTAGAATTATGTTCATACTGTACCACATGTTTGCACACACAGTTCACACACACCCCTTAAAACTCTTGAAAGAAAAAAAAAATTGGTTTTCCTCCAAAGACCTGTTAATAATTAAATCATTTGTTTGTTTGCATGGATATCCATTGTAATATACTGGAGATAGACAGTTTTATTTCATGTGTTATTTATAGCCAGTGTTTGGTTAAGAAGCGTTGTTTTTCTTCCTGATGTGTGATTAGACTCGGAGCAGGAGGTGAGGGTGCTGCAGAAACCTGAAAGATCATCTGGAATGTATTTACTGAAAATGTATTCATGCATTTATTCTTTAATTAACTTACAGAAGCGGATCATTTCTACATCGATGCTCTCATTAATGAGGATGAGTTTAAACTGATCTCACACAGATCGGCTCTCAGGAAAGGTTTATATTTGTTTTTGTAGGAATTTTAAAAAGTGCTGTGTGATGACCTTCAGCTGAACATCTTGTCAGATTTGTGATGCTTTAATGCACTGTTTAATAAAGAACAGAATAATTATAATTAGGTTTCATATCACTTCCTTTTTGAACCTGTACAATGATGAACTATGGCACTGAAATACAATTAGAGAAAAAGAAACTATACAAAATAAAAGTAAAGGCCCCCCCCCCCCCCCCCACACACACACACACACATGTTGACTTTAAGGTCTCAGTAACTGACATGTATAGCAAATAATTTGCATAAAGCTCACAGTAACCTAAAACTCTTCCCTAAAACAGTACAAAATTAAACACACAAGCTGCATTAGGACCATAATGAGGAAAACTGATTTGGATTAACTATTTTTATCTTTTTAATTTCATGTCTCAGCTCTGAGCTTTAAATTAGATTCGTCTTTACCTCTAGTTCTGATGCTGCATTTATTCAATAGACTTTAACTATAAACTACATTTAACAGCACACACTGTCACAGAGCAGCTTTACAGCAATAAAAATTCCAAATATAATTTTTGGTCTCTAATGAGCAGCTGGAGGTGACGGGTTGTGAGGAAAAGTGATGACACGAGGAAGAAACCTTGAGAGGAACCTGAACCCATCCTCATGTGGGTGATACCTGATAGTGCGACCATAAATCAGTCCCTGCTGTAACTGTGAGCTCTGAGGTGAAAATGCAGATGTTTAAAATGTAATGTGTTTGAGTTAACAGGAAGTCCACTGTGTTGAGGTCACACACAGTTCACTGATGGAGACTCGGGTACGACTCTGTTTGTGGTGACTTCAGTCCTAAAACTATCAGAGCGACTGCAGTCACACGCCGTTACTGTGTATCAGACGCACTCCAGAGTGACTGATCATACTGTTAGGCTTTATGTTAAAAGTCAGGATTTCTGTTGCCTGAGATTGTGAATTTGGTCAGGCTGCATGGTTCGGGTTTTGTTTGTTAATTAATTATTTTTTGTGTAGTGAGAAATGTTCGCTAAACAAACTAGAACACAGACCATGTGTAGTGCACTAGAGTTTGAGATTTGACCAAAAAGATCCATCAGAATTATTATTTTTTAAATCTGTAACATTGTTATTCATTCTCACACACACACACACACACACACACACACACACACACACACACACACACACACACACACACTTAACCTCATATATCAATCATTTCATACAGTTGTGTGTGTGTGTGTGTGTGTGTGTGTGTGTGTGTGTGTGTGTGTGTGTGTGTGTGTGTGTGTGTTGATCATCAGCAAAGTTCTTGATACAGATCATTTGCATTTAGTGACACCCACAAAACTCATAAAAAGAAAATTACTCAGGCCGCATGAAATGAGCAATCAGGTTAAAGACTGAATAAACCCACTGAGCATAGGGAGAACACACACACACACACACACACACACACACACACACACACACACACACACACACACACACTTCGGGACTTGAAGCCTTTGAACCCACAGCCGAAGGCACAGAAGAAGTAATTTAAATGTATTTGTTATATTTATAAAATAAGTCATAAAATGAATTTTGAGTAAATGTTCAGGACTGAGCTCGAAGTCGATGCCCGAGTGCACCACTATGAGGATGTGTTTCTGCTCGAGACTCCAAAGCTGTTCTAGAAGTCACTTTGGATAAGGTGGTGTCTCTTAAACACTAAATATACAACCTGAAAACTGGAAGTTTTTAAAATGTTAATAAAATGAAAACTAAAAGAATTTCAGATCACATCAGCCATATGTTATTCACAATAAAACACAGAGAGTTCAAATTTGATGTCTTCTACAGATCTCAAAAAAAGATGGGACAGGGGTGTGTTTACCGTGGTGTAGCCCCCCCCCCCCCTCCCCCCCTCTTTTTAAAACTGTTTGAAGATGTCTGTGCATTGAGGTTATGAGTTTCTGGAGTTTTGGTGTTGGAATTTGGTCCCATTCTCACCTGATTTAGGTTTCCAGCTGCTGAGGAGTTCATGGTCATCTTTGACATATTTTTCGTTTAATGATGCGCCGAATGTTCTGTAGGTGAAAGATCTGGACTGCAGGCCGATTCAGCACGCGGACTCTTCTACTACGAAGCCATGCTGTTGTAATATGTGGTTTTGCATCGTCCTGCTGAAATACATTCCTTGTCTCTCATCTCAGATTTGAATCGGAATCTTTTGATGATGTTATGTGCTGTCAATTATGAGATTTGCAAAGCCTTTGCAATTTGACATTGAGGAACGTTGTTTTTAAAGTATTCCACTCTCTCACAATTTGGAGATCCTCTGCACTCCTTCACTTCTGAGAGACTTTCTAAGACATCCTTTTTATAGCTAATCATGTTACAGATCCAATGTCAAATAATTTGGCTAAATCTTTTCCAATTTTCTTGCTTTTTCAGCCGTTTGTTGGTCCCATCCCAACTTTTTTGAGACCTGTAGCAGCCATCCATTTTAAAATGAGCTCATTTAGTGGATAAAAGTATAACATTTCTCTGTTTAAGCATATGTATGTTTTCTATGTGCTATTGTGAATAAAATATTGTCTCATGTGATTTTAATGTCTTTTAGTTTTCATTTAATCAAAATGTGAAAAACATCCTAACTTTGGAATTTGGGTTGTAATAAAAATATGAAAAATAAAATAAATAATATTAAAATGACTCCTTGTTATAATCCAGATATAAAAGTGCAGTAATCTGTGGAGGTTGTATGAACAGACTTACTCACTCAAGGCAAATATTTTCTCAGGGTTTTGTAACTTTTAAACATTAATATTGATGAGTGTGTTCTTCACAGTCATTTTCCATAAGTGTGTGTGTTTATTCTATTAGTAAGTCCTGTATTGTTCGCATGTTATGAAGTCCATGTTCCTTGAGATACAGTACAGGTCTCCTGTTTGTTTTTGTCTCTCATGGTCTCCGCAGCTCCTAGTCCAGTGTGTTTCCTGCCTTCCACTTGATGACAGGTTTACAATACTGAGTTCTTATGTGTAACTTTATACAAACTCAGGAGCATGAGTAAGGTATAGATATTTTCCAGAATTTACATAAATCTGTAAATGTGTGTATGAACGATGTGCGAATATATTTGTATCCAGTTTCATAAGCGAAGGTCAGCAGTCATTTTAACAAAAAGGAAAATATTATTTCATCTTAAGCAGTACAGAGATTATCTAAAAAGTTTGTGTGTGTGTGTGTGTGTGTGTGTGTGTGCGTGTGGTGTTTGTTTGGAATCAGCCTTCATTTGCACACATCTGAAGATGCATTTCCCTTAATGAGCTCTCTCCGGCCGTTTAAAAGCGAGGCCCGGTGTAAAACGCAGCTTTTAAAGATCAGCATATGGCATATTTCTGTGTCCCGAGAGGCAGTGAGACTCCGAGACTCCGCCAACACACTCTGATGGACGAGACCGAGCAGATGTTCCTGCTTTCATCCTCCACTGTGCTAATGGCTGATTATGGTGATGATAGTGAATTAAATCCCTGCGCAAAGCAAACCCAGCTCACTGAGAGATTCAGAGTGATTTACTGCTATTTTACAAGAAAAAGATACACACACACACACACACACACACACACACACACACACACACACACACACACACACAAATGCTCACAGAACTTCATTGGTCTTTTGAATCAAACATTTTCTGAAATTTTCCAAAATTATGTACATGTAATAAGGGTGTGTAAAGTGTGTGGGGAAGTGTGTAAAAGATGTGCATTTAGTGTGTAAGAAGTGTGTGTGGATGAGGTGTGTAAGTGTCAACCCAAAGAGGTTGATCAGGTAATTGAATGTTTAAAGTCAATGTTTTATTGTACTCCAGACTCTGGTCCGGATCGGGAACACACTGCGGGTTAATCCAGACTCAGCCTACACCTGAAATTTACAACAGAATAAGTCAATGAAATGTTTCCAACATTGAAATAAAGCAATAAAAAATGACACAAGTTCAAGGGTCAGCTAAAAGGGCACCTGTTCAACAACTAGCAAGTTAGCGGGCACAGAAAAGTGAGACTTGGGCATCTTCGGTCACTGTACATTACGCCCTCTATGTGGTGAGGATGTCACAGTCCAAAAATTAAACTCTTGCTCACAATAGGGAGTCACATCACTTAACTTACATGGCCACGCAGATGAAACTTTTCTGAATTCTGTAACCAACAGCTTCACTCTTTTTGGTCCTACTGGATCAGCTGGAGAAATTCTCCACATTTTCTTCATACTTGAAGGATGAGAAGACATGGAGCAGAAGCTTTAAATTTAAAACCAACCAATCTGATGAAGAATGATGTTGGTGATGATACAAATACGTCAACAGTTAGAATATTTTACTCCCCTTCAGAAAACTGAATTTATTTCACTAATGTCCTCATCAAAATTGGGTATTAGGTCTTACTAAATAATGCTAGAAATAATTAAAACGTTTCTGAAGATACTCCATTCTTCCGTCAGCAAGAATTGTAATGTTAGGTATGTAATGGCTACGTACCTAAATCTTTTAAAGGAGTCTACAGGTGTTTTGGGGCCCTAAAGAAGTTCTGACATGTCCTGACATTTGTGCATTTTTAAGTTACTTGTAAACATATAATTGCTAAAGTCTGATTACACTGTATACAGCACAGACTGGGCTACAATAATATGTGAGAAACATGTATGTCCAAGTTTGTATTTTAGTTTAGTTTAGTTTATTTATATAGCACATTTACTACAGCCACGAGACTGACCAAAGTGCTGTACATCCACATTAACATCATAAAAAGAATAAAAGTACACAATTACAGCCTAAGAAAGAGGGAAAAATAAAATAAAATAAAATTAACTAAAATAAAATAAACAAATAAACACAGAGGCTTAATAAGGACAGTAAAGCCTAGTAGGCCAGTGAAAACAAATGGGTTTTTAAAAGGGATACGAAAGTAGTCAGACTAGGAGCCATTCGGATAGCAATTGGCAAGCCATTCCAAAGACGAGGCCCAATTACCGAAAAAGCACGGTCAACTCTACGTCTAAATCTGGAGTGTGGAACTAAAAGGAGGTTCTGGTCACAGGATCTCAATCTTCTCGGGGGGGGGGGGGGATTGAGGAGAGAGGGACACATCTTATACACCGTACATAAATTTACACATAAAACATGTGATGGTACAGAAGCACATTCATGGGGAAACAGACATTTAGTGTAAAACAGTACAACATAAAAAAAAGGTGTTAAGTCCACTCTAACCCCCCATATACAGACTCACACATCTGTGCCACTCTCCTCTTCAACTGAAGACATCAAGTGAACATGGCACACCTGGCATTTCCATGGTGTTTTCTTCTGCTTACCATGAACTGCATTGCAGTGCACACAGGACCTGCGACTAAAAGTGGCAACATTCCTGTCACTCCATGTGCTGGTTGTATGCAGTCAAAGGTGCAGGACATGGAAATGTCTTTGTTCTCCATGTACCTTGTGATTTCACCCTCAAACTTCAAGTCCTGACCCCAGTGGTCCAGGTTCCCAGGTGGGCAAGAATCGCAGAGTCTGTGGAACCGTGTCATCATCAGTCTGTGTTTTTCCATGACACCTGTGTGTCTTGGTGTGAGGGTGATGCAGTGACATTACTAAAATAAATAAACTAAAAATTGGTAGCATAAATTATTCAAAGTAAGCAGATGGGCAATTAGTGGGTATGGACGCACAATATTCATAGCTATTGATAGGCCATAGACCATATGTATGCAGTGCATCTTAAACATTTACATTTGAGACATCAGCACCACACACAATGCCATCAATCAGACATATTTTGAATATTTAACACATTTCAAATATTTACACCTGAGCAGATATTTATAAATGCAAGCAGAATGAAATATATCATAAACATTTACACCACAGCTGGTATTCACATACATGTTAGCTCCATAAGGCATTAGCTTAGCTACTGTAAACTAACATGTTTGTGCTCAGATACATAAGGAAGTATTTTAGCATGATTAGCATATTTCTGTTACCTACATGCTACCTTAAACTATGTAATTGGCATTGAAAGGCAATGTCTCACATAAACTGTCAAAAGCTAGGCAAAACAAAGAAAAAATAGAATAACATTAGATTCACAATACAGATTATATAAAACGTTTTATCTATGGTAACACCTTGCTGAATTCTCCTCCTCCTTGGCTGGACCAAATCACTCTTTAAAACACACCTATTCTCTGTCGCAGTCTGAGTGTTGTTCTTAGGAAAAATTAAACTCATCCTGCTGTCCAGAACATTCTGTAGAGCTTCAGTAACTGGAAAATACATACAGGAAAATGTCTGAATGTGTGTGTGTGTGTGTGTGTGTGTGTGTGTGTGTGTTGGGGGCGTGGCCCTGTATGTATATTACCCAGACATTTTTTTTCTTGTAAATAACGTGTGGGCAAATAGCGTCAATCAGTGTGACAGTCTTACTAGCAGTTATTAAACCCCTAATTAAGAACCCTGACCTTGACCCCTGTCGGCGGTTTAACTACAGGCCGATATCAAACCTTCAAGAAGCCAAGAAAATGTTTCAGTCAGGGTTTAGACCTCATCACAGCACAGAGACAGCATTATTAAAGTAGTAAATGACCTTCTATTGACCTCTGATCAGGGTTATGTCTTTTTGCTTGTGTTACTTGACCCCAGTGCAGTTTTGGACACCAATATATTTTTTGATTATTTTATGATTATTTTAACGCCTTACTGTCTTGGTGTTCAGCTCCATGCATAGACAAGCTGCAGCCATGTGAGCACGTCACTCCTATTTTATCCACACTTCATTGGCTTCTGGTGAAATTTTAAAATAGTATTGGTGACCTATAAAGTGTTGAATGGTCTCATGTCACAGCGCCCAAGTGAACTGCTGGTATTTTATGATCTGTCATGAAGAGATTTGGACTGCATTTAACTCATCATTTTACAATTAACATCACTTAATGTTTCATCTAGGTCTATTCCTGCTAAATCCATTACATTTATCATTTGTTACAGCTTACATAGCCATCTCTTGTCCTGAGTCACGCCCAGGAGAAAGAGAAAAACAAAGAGAGAGAGAGAGAGAGAGAGAGAGAGAGAGAGAGAGAGAGAGAGAGAGAGAGTGTGTATAATTAAAGAGAGGGAGGAGGGAGGGAGGGAGTGTCTCATTCACAGTAACCAGCCGAGAAAAATTAATATTCAAGTGTCGATGTTGGCTTCGTGAGACCTCGTTTCCCTGTAGCCTTGTGTGTGTGTGTGTGTGTGTGTGTGTGTGTGTGTGTGTGTGTGTGTGTGTGTGTGTGTGAGTTTGAGGACAAGATTATCAGCCAGTGTGTTAAGTCCAGGCTGGTTAATGCTGTGATCTACCATCTGCTTTTGTTCTTGTGATAATAGCTGGACTAAATGGAAAAGAATTGTGCTGTGTAACATTCATGCTCTTATTTAGGAGCTTGTGTAACAGTGTGTGTTCTTGTGTAATGGTGTGTTGTTCTGTAACAAAGGGTGTTTTAATAGGTTTATTGGTTTAGATTTATATTTTGGTGCAGCACCTTAAATGCAGCATAAGCACCACAAATGCACAACACATGAACTCTTCATTATCCATTTCTAAACAATCACTAAAACATTTGTGTGTGTGTGTGTGTGTGTGTGTGTATGTGTGTGTGTGTGTGTGTGTGTGTGTGTGTGTGTGTGTGTGTGTGTGTGTGTGTGTGTGATAAAATGAGATTGTTTTTATCTATCTTTCTATTATTCAAAGATTCACATTGATCTTATGAAAAATAAAATAAAATAAACCAATAATTATAAAAACTTAAACACAACAGTTTTAACATTTGTATAAGCTCCAGGCCCGCCACCACCCTGAATACAAGAAAAAGCGGTATAGATGATGAGTGAATGGGTGAGTTTTAACATTTGAAAAGTTAAAAAGTTGCTAATTAAACCACACACACACACACACACACACACACACACACACACACACACACACACACACACACAAACCTGACACCAGAATTTTGAATTAATAGGAATCTGTTTTTTATTTTATCTGTGAGTTTCTTTGTGGAAATAATCAACAAGTTTAAGGTTTTGTTGTAGACGTTGTGGAAAGGAGAAAGGACATCTGCCAATCTCTCCAAGGTTATCTGTCATCTGAGACATCTGTGCTAACAATAGTGCCTTTATTCATTTCATAATCCACTCGTCTGCCTGCTGTCTGCACTTGTTTCTCTATCCGTCTGTTCAAGGCCACTTCCACTAAATTCTTCCCTTTTGTATTTTATCAAACTCCAGAACAATCTGCTCCTGGATCAACCATCCACTATTGATTTAAGACAAGTTTATCAGCTTAGACAGAAATGTTAGTGATCGTTAGAAAAAGACCAAGAAAAGACAGAATTCAGAACAGCAGACCCCTGAACAACACTGAGACTTTCATTATCATTACAGATATAGATAACTATAAACCAGTGTCAGATTCCAAATACACTGATCTGCAATAACATTAAAACCACCTGCCTAATGTTCTGTAGTTCCCCTTGTGCCTTTAAAATTAGCTCTGAGGCATAGAGGCCTGAAAACCACTAGAGCCCTGAAGGTGTGTGTTGTACCTGGCACCAATCCGTCAGCAGCAGATCCTTTAAGTTCTGTAAGTGTGTGAGGTGAAGCCTTCTTGGATCAGACGTGTTTCTCCAGCATGTCTGATCAAACTAAGATCTAGAGAATTTGGGGGTGAAGTCAACACATCAATCGCTTTGTTGTGTTCCTCAAACATTTTCTGAACAATGTATGCAGTGTGTCAGGGCACTTTATCCAGCTGCAAGAGGCCAATGCCACCAGGCAGCATGAAGGGGTGTAACAAAAAAATCTAGGTGGTATGTATTACGGTAATATCTACATGAATGACAGGACCCTTAGTTTCTCAGTGGAACCATCCTGAGGTATCACATGTATCTATAATCACAGGCTGAGGAGCAGCGAGTGTCTCCATGTGATGGGAAATCAAACCACGAGTAGAGCGTCAGGCTGGACCAGGCAGGTTCGGAGGGCAGAGGGGGTCGGGACCACTGATGAAGCACCGTATGGAGCTTGACAGACAGAGAGAGAGAGAGAGAGAGAGAGAGAGAGAGAGAGAGAGAGAATCACATAATTAGGTTTTGCTCACAGTCTCATAGTGAAAAGTTCCATGTACTGTACATTTTGCACAAGCAGGAACTCCAGCAGTAACTGTAAAAGCTAACTGTGGCTAGTTAGCCGATAGAAGTTAGAGTTAAAGTTAAGGTTACAAGAGCAACAATTCAGAGGGATAAATTTGAGTTCAATTACAGCTAATTAATTACAGTTTGACTAAAATTTAAGAACAAAAATCACATTGTTAAATAACTCTGAATCGAAGACTTTACACTGCAGTCATTACATACTTTAGAGTTCAAGCTTGCTGTCAGTTGAGATGACATCACTGACAGAGCAGAACTTTATTTCCAAAGTAACAGCAACATGCAGAAATATTGATAGAAGCTGTTGACAGCAGAAGAATGATGAGTGTGTGAGTTACGTGAAATGGAGTTGTGTGTGTTGACAGAAACAGTGTGAAGCAGAGCGAGCGCTTCGGATTGATGATGGATTAAAACTTGATGATATCACACTCCGTTAATACACCACTGCTGTAGATTAGGGTGATAACATCACACACACACACACACACACACACACACACACACACAGAAAAAAAATTACTTCTCAGAAACACAAAAGCACTAAGTGTTATGTGCTTATCATCGTTTCATGTCCTTCATTTCACAGTGAAACTTTCATTAACTGAAGCTGAAATGGACGAGCTCAGTTATTTAGCTCACACACACACCGGAGTTGGCGGCAGGGTTGCCAGCAAATGACCGTAAAATTACTCTAAAATCTCGTCTCTCTGAAACTTACACTTCGTTACTGATTTGCAAAAATGTTATAGTTATTTTACATTAACAATAATAAGAATAATAATTAGCAGGAACTTGCTGTTCATTTACCGAAGATGTGTAGTACTGTGCAAAAGTATACCCCCCCCTCCTTTTCAGGCTACCTGAAGGACTTTCTGTCTCTCACCATGTTCACTCTAGTCCCTGTACCTGAGTAGTTTAAGAGGAATGGTTTTTGTTTGTTAAACCAGGCCTGAACCAATGAGAAACAAGTGCAGATGATGACAGATGATTAGAATGAGAATTAGAAAAACCTTTATTGCCAAGTACATTTGCAGATAGAATTAATTTGTTCTGGTGACAGAAGCTTCCAGAGACCACAACACACACAACATGAAACAAAACAAAAGACCTAAATGGAATAGGATGTGGGATATTAAAATAAATCAGATGATCAGGCCGGTAATTAGTACACTGCTGATGCGGAATGCTGAGTTGTTTGAAAAGACGTGATTAATTTCTTTCACACTTTGGTATAATCACACCCTTTAAAATTGTGTCTTTAAATTTTAAAACAAATAATCGTTTGAAAGTGTTTCACACCATGCCACTTTTTATTAGACTATTTGCAAAGCTTTTTTTTGTAAGATAAAGCAAGCAGCTTATTCAGGCAAATGAACTTCGATTTACTTTTGATTTAAACCCAGTCACTGAACCGTCTGCAGTTTAAACACTGGACTCCAAGCACAAACTGAGAATAAATACTTCTAATCCAGTAACCTGCTCAGTCTGTGACCAGGAAAAAAAAAAAAAGTAGGTATATAGATATATAGATTAAAGGGATATAAGATAGTATTAACATTTAAAAAATGTAAATAAGAATAAAATTAACAAAGAAAAATATTAAATCTGAAAATATAGATTAAAGGGAAATGACTGTTGATTTGACATGACTTTGCCTCGTACAGGCCTGTGGTGTCTCTCAGGATTTATCGTCTTTCAGGAAAACAAATCTACATGTTCACAGTTGAAAAAAAGGAAACATTTAATACGTATAAACATAAAAATGAAAACTATTTATAAAATACAGTATGTTCTAATATCATCAGTTCAGTATTTCACTAATGGGAATTTTCTCCACCAGGTCAGAGCTTCCTCAATGAGTTCCAGCAATCAAATGTCACCAAATTACTCCTAGCTGGTTACTGGTGCGAGCACACAGGACCAGACAAAACAATGAGCATCAAACCTCAGCATCATCTTCATACTGAGGACAAATACACAAAAAAAATCATCCTAAACAGTGTGAAATACTGATCTCTCTACAGCAAGACAGAGCTGTGATTTTTATTGTCCAAATAAAGTCCAGACATGAATATAATTTACAGATAAAATAAAACTCATGTTTAGATTGTTACAGAATAAGAAAAACATAAAGTCAAGACAGTCAGATAGAACCTTTTGATTCCAAGTAGATGAAATGTCTTAGTAATAAATCGATCAAAGTCAGGAAAGGGCGGAGTTAAAAGGTGTCTATACTGTGTGTTGTGAATGTTTTTTACTTCAGTTTTTGAGTAAAGCTAATGGAGTTTCAGCCCCTAATGATGTTAAGTCTAAAACAAATTTGCCAAAATACAAAATATTAAAAAATAAATATCCTGTAAATAATATTATGCATAATGAGCAGTAAGAGACACAAGGCTGCAGGTCAAGCGAGTCTGTTTTCTCTATCAGCTGCTGCGGGACATTCCCGAACACACATCACATCATCAGTAACTTAATGTCGTTCGCAGCATGAACATGACCAGACAAAAGAGTTTCTGGATTCTTTTTTATTAATAATGTTATTGCCTTTCCTTTGCTTTTTATATGTGGAAGAGCAAGATAATCACAGCGTGATAGAGAATGAACTGAATAAACAGAGAGAGTAACTGGGATTTGTAATAAGGACAAAACTGTTAAGGTCTGAGAGAGATGAGACATGAGGACGTAAAGCGGGGAAAGATGACACTGATGATCTAAAGTGATCAGATCTGTCTCTCAAAACAGAAACGATAAAAACTTAACATGCTGTAGCTCTGACTTTAAAACTCAAATATCATTCTGGATATTATTAATCATATTAATAGAAGCAATTCCATTAATGACCAGGTTTATGGTCACACAAAAAGGCCTATAAATAAAAAATCTTTTAGGTTTTTGAAGTCAATGTATTTTTCTAGAGCACATGATAAAGTTACAAGAGCAATATAATATATTTTTACACCACTAAGTCCACTAGCAGTGACAGGAGTAGCCGGGGGTCGGTGTTGGACGTCTGGTCAGAGGGTCCTTTGAT
Organism: Clarias macrocephalus; assembly: GCA_011419295.1. Taxonomy (NCBI): domain Eukaryota; kingdom Metazoa; phylum Chordata; class Actinopteri; order Siluriformes; family Clariidae; genus Clarias; species Clarias macrocephalus. The sequence continues at coordinate 12,367 of JAAGKR010008024.1, read as the reverse complement.
CGTGCATTACTGGGCTGTTGGGTCCCTGAACGAGGTCCTTCACCCTCAACAACTCACATACAATTGGGTGTTGAGCTGACAACATGGACACATAAAATTTACACTAGTGGTCCTTTCTATCAAAAAAATTACAATAAAAAATTACAAAAAATACATAGACACTTCACAATCCCGTAGACAACAACTTTTTGGGTGACCTATTGTTAGTGAATACACTTCATGTAACTTCAACACAGTAAGTTGATGGCGTAGAGCAATTCAATTCAATTTTATTTATGAAGCGTTTAAACAATTATCATTATCACAAAGCAGCTTTACAGAATAAAAAAATATGGAAATAAGTTTTTATAAATGTGAGAAAATATGTAAAACTCATGTTCACTGAGTAGCGATATTATCAGGGTTAGACTGAACTAAACTGCACTACACCCGACTCCAGCAGACTATACAGCGTGAGTTTAGAGACTACTGTGTCTTCGTTTCCATGGAGACAATGCTCAGCGGCAGAGTTCCGGACACGGCCATTCAACTAAATGGGCTAGGGTCATTTCGTGCCTATGGAGATACAACTCTGGGCAGTAAGACTCACGGCGGTAGCTTGTGTGTTTACATCAACATGGAATGGTGTAAGAAATCTGTGCTAGTTTCTAGTTATGGCTCATCGCTGGTGGAGTTTGTGACTGTTAGATGTAGATCTCTTTATTTATTTTACCACCAAATTCACCACCGTTTCAGAGTGTACATTCCACCTAGTGCTAATTTATACCTTTGTATACAAAGATCAGTGAACTTCTAAATTCCATCATTATGTGGACTTTGCAACAAGAGGGGAAAACACGCTGGATCCTGTTTACACAAACAGCCCTGGTGCATATCATGCAGAGCCCCGTCCCCACCTTGGTTACTCAGACCACAGCTCTAATTCCAGCATATAGACCACTCGTCAGGCGTTCAAAACCGGTTCTGAATCAGGTGAAAACCGGGCTAGCAGGAGCCAGCTCTGCTCTTCTATTACTGTTTTGCACACTGACTGGAACATGTTCAGGGAGGCTGCAATGTACGGTGACTTCACCGACTTGGAGAAGTACACATCATCAGTGACCAGCTACATCATACAAATGCACCGATGACGTCACTGTCTCCAAGAACACCATCTCATGACCCAACCAGAAACTGTGGATTACTGCGGAAGTGCGTGCAAGACCCAAGACTGAAGACCCAAGACTCTGCCTTCAGTCCCCGTGCCGAAGAAGCCTTTTGTGTCCTGTCTCAGTGACTACAGCCATGTTGCACTCATACTCATCATCATATGCATCAAGTGCTTCAAGCGGCTCATCATGAGACACATCAAGAGTCTGTTGCCCCCCACACTGGACCCACTGCAGTTTGTGTATCGTCTTAACCGTTCAATGGACAACACTATCTCCACCACACTCCATCTGGCCCGCACACACCTAGACAAAAAGGACACCTACATTCAGGAGGACACAAAGCGACAACTCTCCACTGAGTATCAACAAGCAGTTGATGATCTCCTTGGCTCCTCCGTGGAGATCGTCAACAGCGCCAAAGTTATGGGTGTCCACCTGAAGGTGAACCTTACCTGGTCTCTCAACACCAGCTCTCTGCACAAGAAAGCGCAACAGTGTCATTTCTTCCTGAGAAGAAGAAGGAAGGCTCAGATCTTCCTATTGAGCCTATTGAGAGCATCCTGAGCAGCTGCATCAATGTCTGGTTTAGGAATTGTGTCATTTCGGACCGCAATACCCTACAGCGGATAGTGAGGACAGCAGGGAAGATCATCAGGGTCTCTCTTCCTTCTATCGAGGACGTCTACACCACACACTGCATCCGCAAACCACCAGCATTGTGGCTGATCACACACACCCCTCACACTCACTCTTCACCCTCCTGCCATCTGGAAAAAGGTACTGATGCATTCGAGCCAGCTTCTTTCCACAAGCCATCCATCTCCTCGACTAAAAGGGACTGGACTGATTAACACACACACACACACACACACACACACACACACACACACACACACACACACACACACACACACACTCATTCAGATTAACTCAACTAACTTAAAATATTGAGACTGGACTGATAAATCAAGTCCAGTACAAACACATTGATCAACATCCATCAAAAAATTGTACACACCAACCTGTAAATGCTCTTTTGCACAATATCCATTCACTACTTGTTAATTTAAACAATTTATTTTTCTTTGCTGCTACTTATAAGGGACGTTTACTGCTTACTATTCCTCTTTTCACTACCACAACTCATTACTGCGAAGTATTTATATGTCACTTTGTCGCTCTTGTTTGCACATTTGCACTTTATGCATTTTATGTTGTCTCTTTTGTATAAAACTAAAAATTATATAATATAAAAAAAATGTATTCCCTGTTAACTTAAAATGTCAAGTCTTGTTAGCTAGTCTAGCTAGTTAGTTTTTGTTAATTTATGTTGTTAATTTATGTTGTATGTTGCACCTTGGTACTGGAGGAAAGTTGTTTCGTTTCACTGTATACTAAACTGTATATGGTTGAAATGATAATAAAGCCTACTGGAAGTTGAGGAGTAGATCTGGGGGACTCATGGACGTAGAGTATTATGGTGAATGTCTCGGGTTACTTTGCTGTAACCCTGTTCCCTGAAAAAGTGGTAACGACATGCTGCGTGAAAACGCTATGGGAACGTCTCTTTGCTCCACCGATTGTGAAGCATGTGTGTGTCAAACCAAATACCAAAATAACCCGAGACGTTTCCTTTCAAAAGCTACACTCGATAACTGCATGAAAAGAGGTGTATCTGTACTAGGAAACTCCCATATTAACCACTGATTTTTGGAAGTATTTACAAGTACCACTGAGCGTATACATCAAATTCCACCAAGCTAGGATACTTCCGGATTTATATCAATTCTGGCCATGGCAAATAATCCACTCAAGGATTTTGTCAGGAGACCTTCACACCTCAAGCCCCATTTGCATTTTACACCTTTGCACAACTCTACTTTTCCCTATTGGTTTATTTATCTCTACATTGATTGGTTGTTTAAAAAAAAAACTCCCAAAACCCTGACATCTATTGGGACATTACCCAGCTCATTTTTATTCAGCCCAACCCAAGCCCTCATAACTTAGTGACTTGATTGGTTATGTAGATAGACCCTATCTTATCTGCCCCTCTTATTGATTTATTAAAATCAATAAGAATTTTTTTTATTAAAATCTAATCAAACACTAATAAATATACAAAGCAAAGTAAGAATAAGGGGTAAAAAACAAAATATGGAAAAAAATAACAAATGTGCATTTATGAAGGTGCAATTAGATTGAAAGCAATACTAAAACAAACATGCACCAGTGCTTGTTAGATGTACAAAATAAATGTCCTTATAGCTCAGTCCCATTAGATATTACACGCTGATGGCATGACACGCAATGGCATCCTCCTCATCAGACATCAGCTCCAGCATTGCAGTCTGACACAGTTCTCTCTCTGTATCTGTTTGAACGACTCTACACCTGGACTCCAGCAACTGCAAAACACATGATATGTTAAACCCTAAAAACAACCAAACTTAATACATACAGTAGATGATGTACACTTACTCATCTTTGTCGGTTTTTAGCCTGTCTTAATGGAGTCTCTTAGCTGATACTTTCCTGGCCGAGACAAAGAGTATTTCCTCTACAATATCTCATGGTAAGTCCTGTAACATGCTGGATAAAAAAAAAATAAAAATCAGAGACAGAAACAATTCAAATTATTTGAAGGACAAAAATAAAGGGGCATGAAAAATAACAATTTCTGATTACGCTTTATACACTCAGGGTCTGCACTTGCAAAAGTCATCTTTAATTCCTCCAGCAGATATGTCATCACTGCCTGATTATGAAGTGCACTTATTCTGTGTGGAAAGAGAGTCATGTCATTAATTACATTTAAAATGATTATGTAAAACCCCATGCATAGCAGGTAAAGAAATAACATTCTTACCCAGTTTGTGGATCATATTTATGTGGGTTGTTTTCTGAATTATGAAGGCTCCTTACAGCTTCCTGTAATGTTGAATTAAAAACGCTTTAATACATAAATTCTTAAACAACATCGTATAATTCTGACGTGACAAACTGTCAAATAAGATGGAAATCTAGAACAATGCAAGTAGCAAAAAGTAGTTGTGTAGCCAAGTGCTTAAGCTAACTGACCGCACACATTAACGCATGTTATGCGCCCTCTTAGCTCTTCTATTCACACGGCTTGACTCTTCCTGTGGTCTTCACTCATGCAAACTTGCATCAAGATGCTGGATAGCCTCTTTGAGAAGAGCAGTGTGTGCAGCTTGCTTCTCCTTCAAACTCTCAAACTGAAGTGACAAAGGCACACCATGCCCAATACCCCCACCCGGCTATGATAAGAAGGACAGTACCTCTTTCTGCTAGTCATTAACATACAAAAGGGCCTTTACACCTCACAGCCATCACCTCTCATGCCTAACTGTGAGGACTCCAAGAAAGTTTCACTGATTCCCGTATACATCCACATACATGAGGTATCTGGTCGTTTCACAAAATTTCCTTTTGCATTCTCCCTTTCCAAGCACTCTGCCTCATACATATGGCAAACTTAAAGTTTAGCGGAGATTTCCCACACCATATTTGTCCGGATAAAGCTCTTTTCATGCAGTGGATGTTGCATGAAAACGCTATGGGAACGAGAATACCAACGCCACCGCACTCCAAGTGTCCGGACCCCCAGGGTTGTGTAGTGTTCATTGTCATCAAAGAGATTTCAGACATAATTCTTGGATGCTGACTCGAGGACCCTCGAGTCTGCAGTGGCATGGACATCCAAACTATAAAATCTGACAAACGTGTGCGGAGAGGACCAACCTGCCGCATCACACACTTGCTGCAAGGAGACATCTCTTGCCAGAGCAATTGATGAGGCAAGCCCACTGGTTGAATGGGCCCTAATTCTTAGAGGCGAAGTCTGACCACGCGCCTCTCCCCTCAACCCGGCTGTGGCCCTCATAACATATAAAAAGCTGGCTAGTGCGGTGGATGTAAATATGAAGAGGACGAACTAGACACAGTCTTTTCTGCTCCGGAGCTGTAAATGGCGGAGGACAGAGGCTTCGAAAACAACTGGGTGCATATTCGAGAATGGAACTTTCGAAAGATAGTTCGCGTCAGGATGCAGAATGGCTTTGACTAGCACAGGGGCAAAGTCTAGGCAAGATGGGGAGGTTGACAAAGCCTGCAAAATTTCCAATTCTCTTCAAAGAAGTAATGGCCATGAGAAAAACCATCTTAAGAGTCAGAAGCCTGACAGACACTGACTCTAGTGGTTCAAAAGGGGTGTCAACCAACCCCTCTAGCACAATAGCTAGATCCCAAGAAGGGACGGTAGCTCTAGTGCGCAGCCTCAACCATTTAGCTCCACAAATAAAGTGAATAAAGCTTTTCCACAGAAACCCCATCAGTCAGAACATGACAAGCCGAAATATTGGCTAAGTATGTTCTGAAAGTACTAGGGCATAAGCTCGAGGTAAATTTTTCTTATAGAAACTCCAGCATTGAAACAATTTGGCAGTGGACTGGGTCTACATGTTTTAGTATGCACCAATTTTCAAATACACTCCGTTTGAGGGCATAAGTTCTTCTAGTGCAGGGAACCCTAGCACTTAGTATAGTTTCAATTACACTGGCTGGAAAACCAGCCTCTTTTAATTGGTCCCGCTCAGGGGCCAAACGTAAAGGTTGAAGAGCTCGAGCCAGGAATGAAATATTGTCCCCTGCTCAGAAGATCCCTCCTGACTGGAATCACCCACAGTGAGCCATCGAGGAGAGATATTAGATCTGAGAACCACACTCTGGTCAGTCAGCGGGGCACTATCAATAAGAGGCACAAGCCCTGTTAATGGACCTTTGCCAGGACTCCTGGGAGCAGGGCTATCGGAGGAAATGCATAGAGACATATTCTGGGCCACAGATGGGCCATCACGTCCAGACCCAGGGGAGCTGGAGGACTCAGAGAGTAGTAAAGGGGACATTGTGCTGTTTCTTGCAAGGCAAAGAGGTCCACCTCTGCTACATGAAACCTCTCCCAGATTTGATTGACTACTTCAGGGTGGAGATTCCATTCCCCATGTGTCACAGTTTGTCTGGATAGTAAATCTGCTCCCACATTTGTATGCCCCGGAATGTAAATCGCCCTGAGGGACAGGAACATGTCCTTTGCCCAAAGCAGAACCTGGTGGGCTAACCTGTTCAAGCGGTGCGAGCGTAGTCCGCCCTGGCGATTTATGTACATGATCACCGTAGTGTTGTCCACCCGCACTAGGACATGGTAGCCTCTCAACTACTGGTGGAAATATTTCAGGGCCAGAAATAGAGCCATCATTTTAAGGCAATTGATGTGCCATGTGAAAAGATGACCTCTACAGATCCCTTGGGCTGGACGGCCATCTAAGGCTGCACCCCAACCCGTGAGTGAAGCATGTCATTAGCGTTTTGCGACGACAGCACGGACCTAGAGTGGGACTCAAAGTCAAAAACCGGGGTCTGAACCACATAGAAAGGGTACGAAGCCCTCGGCGAGTAACCCTTATTTGCCTCTGGGGATTGGCCATTGAATTTTGTAAATGTGCAGGGTGACAGGGCTAGGCCGAATGGAAGGACCCGATACTGGTAAGCATCGCCCCTGAAAGTGAACCTCGGGAACTTCCTGTGTTGTGGCAATATTTCTATATAAAAATATGCGTCCTTCAGGTTGATTGTCAAATACCAATCCTCTGGTTGCTGGAGACCACTGTTCCCTGAAACACCATTGGTGGTGGAGATTGAACGCCAGCCTCCTCAGGGTGCCGGCAAGGAGACTTTATTCCATGATGGAAAGCGTAAGGGGTGCATAAAGCACATAAGCATCAGGACTCCTTCTTTGCGGAGATAATACTCCTCAAGTCCGGTCTCCTTGATGCGGATTGCGAAGCACGGCAAATTAGCAGTGCAATATAAACATATATACAGGTCTATAAAACTAATATATATATATAAGAAACAGGAAGAATATATATATATATATATATATATATATGTGTGGGGTAAAAACTGTTCCTCAGCCTGCTGCTCTTTGCTTTTAGGCATCTCAAATTCAAATTCAAATTTTATTTGTCACATGCACAGTCATACACAGTACGATATGCAGTGAAATGCTTAGGCGACTGCCTGTGACCTTAGAATAAAGAAATGAATATAACAAAGAAAGTAGAAATAGATTTAACTAACAATAAAATAATAAAATATATGTACAGTAAAAATATACAATTTCCAATAAGAAAAATAAGAAAAACATAAGAAAATAAAAATGTACGAAAAATATAAGAAAATATAAGAGAATAAGAAAAACCTGGGTGCAAATGTAGAAAAATATGTATACAATAAAGGAATATAAGAGAGCCTAGGTGTACCTAGGTGTACAGTATAGAAAATATGGGATAGAAATAGAGATGTCCAGGGGGTGTGCAAGTATGCTGTAAAGTGTTTTGTACTTAAAGTGACTTGTGCTTTTTATAGAATAAATAGTAATGTAGTATGAGGGGTGTGCAATGATTGTCCCAAGAGTCCAGAGCGAGTGCAAGAAGCATGAGTGTGGATGTGTAAAGTACGTCAGTCAGTACATTTGGTGCACTGTTTGAGAGACCGTATTGCCTGCGGGTAGAAGCTCCTCTTCAGTCTCTCTGTATTGGCCTTCAGGGAGCGGAATCGTTTTCCTGACCTCAACAGAGAGAACAGTCCATTGCTGGGGTGGCTGAGGTCCTTCACGATCTTCCTGGCCTTAGTCCAGCACCGCGTGTTGTAAATCGAGTGCAGGTCAGGGAGCTCGGTGTGGATGATGCGCTCAGCTGATCGCACAACCCTCTGTAGAGCTCGTCTATCATGCATGGTGCTGTACATGAACCAGGTCGTGATGTTTCCCGTCAGGATGCTCTCTATGGCGTAGGAGTAAAAGTTCCTGAGCACCTTGGAGGGCAGCCTAAAGTCTCTCAAGCGCCTGAGGTGGTAGAGACGCTGTCGGGCCAGGACCATGACAGGTCCTGCTTGATGTGGACACCGAGGTATCTGAAGGTGTCTACTCTCTCCACTGGGCTGTTGTTGATGACAGGTAGTTCCTCTCCTGCTTTGTGCTAAAGTCTACTACCAACTGCTTCGTCTTGCTGACGTTTAGAAGGAGATTGTTCCTCTGGCACCAGGTCTCCAGATTTCCAATCTCCTCCAGGTAGGCCGTCTCATCATTGTCAGTGATCAGGCCGACCACGACGGTGTCATCAGCAAACTTGATGATGGTGGTGGAGTTAGTAGAGGCTATGCAGTCGTGTGTGTACAGAGAGTACAGCAGGGGGCTCAGAACACAACCCTGTGGTGCTCCAGTGCTGAGCGTGAGGGAGGCTGGGACATGTCCACCCATCCTTACAGCCTGTGGTCTGCCAGTTAGGAAGTTGGAGATCCACTGACACAGAGATGAGCTGAGTCCCAGCTTGGTGGTGAGAATGGAGGGAATTATGGTATTAAATGCTGAGCTGTAGTCGATGAAGAGCATTTTAACATAATTCCCCCTTCTATTGTCCAAGTGTGTGAGAGATGTATGAAGAAGATGAGCGATAGCATCATCTGTAGAGCGGTTTGACCGGTATGCGAACTGTAGTGGGTCCAGTGTATCTGGTAGTGAGGAGATGATGAAGTCTCTGACCAGCCGTTCAAAGCACTTCATCACCACTGATGTGAGGGCTACAGGTCTATAGTCATTGAGGGAAGTAGGATGTGGTTTCTTCGGAACAGGAGCAATGATGGATTCTTTGAAGCATGTGGGGATCACCAACTGAGATAAAGAGATGTTGAATATCTCTGTGAACACAGGTGCTAGCTGGTCTGCGCAGGCTCTGAGGACTCAACCTGAGATGTCATCTGGTCCTGCTGCTTTTCTGGTGTTCACTCTCTTGAAGGCTCTCCTCACGTCATGTTTGGAGATGATAAACGCGTTTCCGGTGCTGGCATTGACTTCCTGTCTGTAGCCGTTAATGCCGCTAGCATTAGCAACGCCAGCGTCTTTAGCTGCAGCCTCAAAACGAGCATAAAAAGTTTTCAGCTCGTCTGCCAGAGTCATGTCCGCGTTCGTGCTTTATGTCTGGATGTTGGTGCTTTATAATCCGTTATTGTCCTTAGTCCCTGCCACAGGCTCCTCCCGTAACGGTGCTTCGCCTCCTTCACTGCCTTCTGGACGTTATATGACGCAGCAGTGTACTGGTCCATGTCCCCCGACGCAAGTCCCGCGTTGTAGGCAGCGGTGCGAGATCTCAGAGCATCGCGGATGGTTTTATCTACCCACGGCTTCTGATTGGGAAACGTTCTGATGGTCGTTTTTTGCATGGTATCATCTGCTAGTTTCCTGATGAAACTCACAACCGCTTTTGTAAACACGTTGATGTCATCAGAGCTGTTCCGGAACATGTCCCAGTCTGCGTCATCGAGTGCGTCCTGAAGCGTGGCCACCGATTGGTCCGTCCAGCGTGCGACCTCCCTCTGAACCGGAAGTTCCTGTTTAAGCCTTTGTTTATATTTTGGCATGAGGAAGATGGCGGCGTCGTCAGACTTTCTATTTTAGTTTTATAAAGTGCTTGCACACATGCACGTACACAATAAGGTCCTTGAAGACAAAAAGGCCTGAGGAAGTTTCCGGTTCAGTCCTATTCATAACTTGCAGGTGCATCTCATCAGATGACATCACCTGATCGAGGTTATATAAGCCAAAGTTTGGCATGTTTAACACACACATGCTTTACAACCGGTGGAACAAAGGGAGGTTCCCATAGCATTTTCATTGATCACTCAGGTTTGTTGAAGGTGGAGTGATTAGTCACGTCCGCTCATGTCTCTGTTTCCTTCTGGCTCTCCCTTTTAGTTATGATGTCATACTTAGTCCTGATGAAGTCCCTGCTTGCACTCTGCACTACATATAAATTCACCTTATACATTATGTGACTGCGATCCATACCTAACTGCTATATCTTTTTCTCTTCTCTTCTCTTCTCTTCTCTTCTCTCCTCTCTCTCTCTCTCTCTTTCCCTCCCTCTGTCTCTCTTTCTCTCTCACTATACATATCGCTACTGAGCTACCAGTGATCCAGATCCCCTGTGCCCTCTGGACCTGTCTGACTCATCCTGGTTGAAGATCTCGTCACATGGATGCCCCATATAGTCTGTTTGGGATTGCGTGTGGTGACTTATGGATGGTTCCACTTTACCATGAAGATGGTACTGGCCTCAGCTGATGCAGACAGCTGTTCTCTAAGGACTCGTACCCGAGTTGATAGTTCAGGACTGGAATTTCCTACAGCTTACCTGAGCCTCCAATAATGAACTGAACCTTAAACTGAACTTAAACACATCTCCTGTTATACTGAACTTCCAGCCTCCTAACACACAGTATGAGTGCAGATCAATCACTGCTATCCATTATCACCCAGATGAGGATGGGTTCCCTGATGAGTATGGTTCTTCTCAAGGTTTCTTCTTATTGCCATCTCAGGGAGTTTTTCCCACAGCACTGTCACCCTTGGCTTGTTCATCAGGAACAATTCAATTCAACTCAATTCAATTGGATTGTGAGCAGAATTCATTCCAGAAGCAGGCTCATATATCAAGAAATAATGAAAACTCAGATTATTTGTTCCACAACCCCCCCAAAATTAAAATAATGAATAAAAAATATAAAAATACACCTGCAGTTTACCTTTGAAAAAAATAGAAATAAATCCCGATAGATAAGTGTTTCTGTTAGTGTTAGTGTGCGTATGTGTGTGTGTCTGTTTGCGTGTGTGTTTGTGCTTGCACGTGCTGTGTATGTGTGTGCATGTGTGTGAAGCTAAAGTAAGAAGAGAGGAGGAATGACTCCCTCCTACATCCCTCCTCTCATCTTACACAGTAACCCTTCCTCCTCTCTTTTTTCCTCTGAGCAGGGGAGACGATTCTGCAGTGCAAGAGAGAGAAAAACCATTGGCTCAGTTGTGATCACGTGACGCTCGGCATCAAAACAAGAAGTGCATATGTGTTACATGATACTCGGTACTTGTAAACCAAGACTTGTTCATTTTTCAAGTCAAAATTTATTAAAAGCTTTTGCTCGTCTTGTGGAATGTTCACAAACCGCGTTACTCGCAATGCTCCTTGTTTTTAATAGAGGTTATTGTCGCAAAGCAACTGTACAGAATCAGAAGAAAAGTATTGAAATGTCTATGAAATGTGTGAGGAAATATGTATAAATCAAAATGATTAGATTGTATTTGATGAGGATCATGCACATCCCAAGCAGGGCATCCATGTGATGAGATCGCCAATGTAAAGTGAGATGGAATGGAACACTTGATGAACACTTGATTAAATGGAAAACTTGATGAAATGGAAGATTAATAAAAAAATATCCTACTAAACTGTTGTGTGTCCTTCAGAAAATCATACACTCATGTACAAAATATAGCTGTGTGTGCATATTTGTTTGTCTGTCTACCTGTCTGTGTTTTCTAACACAATAAAATTCATTGTCCTGTCAAATCATGGACTTACCTTGTTTCTCAAAATGCAGTGTAAAAAAAAAACTACTGTTGTACTCTAGACATTTCGATGTTTAGATGTAAATTGATAGTGAGTTCTGTGAGAGCAGAGAAACACACAAACACACACGGAAACACATATGGAAACACACACACGGAAACACTCTCCCACACGGAAACATACACATGGGAAACACACCCACACACACAGGAACACACACATGGGAAACACACACACACAGAAACAAACACGGAAACACAAACACGGAAACACACACGGAAGCACACACACATGCGCACACACACATGCGCGCACACACATGCGCGCACACACACACACACCGCGCGTGCACACACCTCAGTTTGTCACATTACTACAGCATTAGTCTCTTTCTTTCTGCTTGTGTTATCTGCTTTGTTCTGCTTTAGAAGATCTCAGTTGCCACAGCAACAATTTTGTGTGTGTGTGTTGTACTTTTAATTCCCTGTCTGTCATTTGCATAGAAATAACATTCTGCTCTCTCTCTCTTCTTCACCTCTCCATGTACTGACAAGTTAAAATGCTCTCCAGAAACAAACACTTTTCGAGTTAAGTCTAAGTGTGTGTGTGTGTGTGTGTGTGTGTTCTCTTCTGACCACATCTCAATTCGCATCAAACAATCTCATCAACACATCAGTAATAACATAATTAACCTGCTCACAGAAAGACCCGTCCTTCTGCTGTAACCTGCACCTC
>JAAGKR010008023.1:11528-33449 GCA_011419295.1 Clarias macrocephalus | reverse complement strand
CAAAAGTCTTGGCCTCACTGTGCGTGCAGATGCGCTCACACCTGCCTGCTGCCATTCCTGAGCAGCTCTGCACTGGTGGCCCTCCGATCCCGCAGCTGAATCCTCTTTAGGAGACGATCCTGGCGCTTACTGGACTTTCTAACCCAAACAGCCTGACATAATGATCTCCAGCCTTGTGCTCGTCAACATTCTCACCTGAGTTAACAAGACGATTACTGAAATGATCTCAGCAGGTCCTTTAATGACAGCAATGAAATGCAGTGGAAAGTTTTTTTTCGGGATTAAGTTAATTTTCATGGCAAAGAAGGACTATGCAATTCATCTGATCTCTCTTCATAACATTCTGGAGTAGATGCAAATTGCTATTATAAAAACTTAAGCAGCAACGTTTCCAATTTCCAATATTTATGTCATTCTCAAAACTTTTGACCACAACTGTATATAAAGCAATGTAAAAAACACACACATTTTTTCATTTTACTTTCAGGAAACAAAGAAATTAACTGCAGACCAGTGCAAACAATTTAATAAAAGTAATTTTCACAAATCCTGAATGTTGTGAAGCACAACACAGGTCACTATGATGTCGCACACCCTCTCTGGACTGATGAACAATTGATTTTAACAAAACAAAAAATTAAGGACACAAAATCAAGTTCTTACCTGTACATTGATGCTATAAATCGATTTCCTATTAACATAGTCTCCCCCATTTATTGAAGGAGCTTTAATAGGAGTGTGGGTGCCATCGATGCACGCAATTACATTAGGAAACCCTGAAAAAGAAAATCGTACAAGTGTGTGAAGTATCAAGTGTGTGTGTGTGTGTGTGTGTGTGCAGGATGAATACATGTATAGATATAAATAGTATGACTACATATTAAATATACGTCATAGATTTTACTACAAAGGACAAACCTGCCGCTCTGTGGAATTCTTCTTTAATAACACGCAGAGGTTTATGGCCAGGGAACTGTACAAACACGAACGGCTCTACACACAGTTGCCTTTCCTACATGCTCTGCATTGTACAAAAATGCCCTGATGCTAATAACTGAAGTGCTATGCACAGAATGCTTTGTGTGCTAAGCGCAGACCCGCGTGTTTATGACATTTGGAGTATGCGGTTTCAAGAGATGTGTTAAGTAAATTAACAATTCCCTTGAAAACCAATAACACTCTTTCAAATAGTCATTAGAAAATTAAAAGACACTCTCCCGGTGAAAAAACCTCATATAATTTGTGCCTCCACATCCACAGGATCTTCATCAAAAGCGCACGTCAGGCTCAATAAACCTCTGAAACAAACTTACCCTGGAACATAACCTGCCACCGAGCAGCTTATCTTCACAGAGTAACTTGCTATGGTTACAAACATACCCAGAAAGTTACCTCCGTTTTTGGAACCGAAAGTTGAGGATATCCACTAACCTACACTTAAACTTACACTCAAAAAAATTAATCATGGTGTAGTTTATTATTAAGTATTTGCATCCCTTTGATTTTATTTTAATAATCTTTTTTTTTCAAAAATGATGTAATCTGATTACTCAGAATTAATTAACATTTGTTAACTATGAAAACTATTTAATTTAATCAGTTACAAAGTATGAAATTAGTTAAAATGTCTGCAGGACAAGATCTGATTAGTTAAACTGTATGAGACTGATTTACATAGAAATCTTGCAAATGGAATCGTTCCTTTAATTTCATATTTTTTATTGAGAAACTGCATATCTCTAGCACAGGCTAGTATGTTTTGCTACCATTTTTTTTTTCATCCGTTTTTTTGTTGTTATTCTTAAAATATGCCTTGAAGCACGAAATGTATGGAATAAATAAAATATGAAACAAGGTGGTCTGTTGTTTTTGTATTGCAACTTGTATATTGGGATTTAGGAGGAGTAAAAAAAATATATGAATGTTAATAAATGTATTTTTATAAATTAATAATTATCTAAATGCATTTAAAGTAAATTGGGTTTATTATGTAATAATACATAATTCATAATTCTCTTCATTATGAATTTAAAACAAATTGGATTTATTGGTCCGAAACACATAAATCTCATTCTTGCTCATTTCATTTACATCTAACTTGCAAATAAGAATCACATAAAGTTTATTAGTTTGGTTGTGCTAGAAATATGTAATCCAAATGGATGGAAATTTTATATGCAATCAAAATGCATAAATTTTTATAGTTAGGCCTAAATAGTTTTTGAGTGTACCCGAGTACAGTATGTCACATAACCTGCTTTCTGGAATACTCCCCCTGTAGGGAGCCTCTGAGGGGGTTTCCGCACCCCGACAGCATGTCGTTGCTGTGAGTTGCAGTAACTTCAGTTATCGTCCATCTGTCTGTGATCTGTTTAAATCCCAGAGTTCTGGGCAACTCCCTGTTTCTGAACACTGGAGCAGGCGGAGTCTCTTATATTCTCTTACTGAGTTTATCAAAGATAAAGAGAATTAAACAGAGTTCAATAAAGTCAATAAATAAGAGATGAGTGTTAGTTTAGAGTTGTACTGTGTGAGAGTTTAGACTGAGAGATGTGTCGCTGCAGTACAGTTATGAAAGCTCTGATTTTACTCTCAGTTTCTCGTCATCTTTCATCTGCAGGTGAGTTCTGTAATGTTTACTGTCTTTATTATATTTATTTACTCTCTAATGTTAATGTTTACTCTCTGTATTATATTTATTTACTTTCTAATCTTAATGTTTACTCTCTTTATTATATTTATTTACTCTCTAATTTTAATGTAAATCATAAACTAATACAAAAGTAAACAAACAAATACATAAATAAATAAAAAAACTGTGAACCATAAATACACTCTAAAAACTGCTGGTTTAAAAAACAACCCAACCATAACCCAGCTGTTGGGTCACTATTGGACAGAACGCGCGCTAGGTTGTTTTGACCCAAGTGCTGGGTTGTACCATTTAATCAAGAATTCTGAGTTGTTCATCTGACCCAACCAGTGGGTTAAATTGACACTCTTGCTGGGTTGACACATTCCATTTGTTTATTTTTTTCAAAAAAGACACAAAATGTACACAACTTCACATAATGTAAATAGATTGTCACAGAATAAGAAAATGTGAATAACAAAATTTTGACAAAAATGTCAGACAAAATCATATAATCCCAAGGCGATCATTTGTTAAATATTAAATGAATGTAACATACAAACAATTAAAACAAAAGGCCTCTGTAAATGAGCATTTATTTTTTGCATTTAATTCAATTTTTAAACACTTTTTATATAGAAATTTTCAATAGAAATCTTATACTGTAATGCCCACATGACATCAAACATTCCCCATCTTAATATTTATATTTAAATTTATACTTTAATACTTAACTATTAGTTATATAACTATTAATATTTAAATCCCTTAAAAATGACATTAAAAACTAAAATGATAAAACTTTAAAAAATATTATTAATTAAATGTGGGGTGAAAAAACTGTGGGTTTGAGGACTCCGGGTATAGTGCAAATAGAACGCCGCGTACAGGAAGCTTCTCACAGCCGCGATATATTATACCATAACCGTATTATACCAAAGATGACCTGTTAGAAATACACAACATGAAATAAATCCGTTGTTTTAACCACTGCAGAGACACCACAGCCAGCGGTTGTTTTCAGAAGTTGCTGAAGTGAGGCTATGTTGGGAGCGGAGCACCCGTATTGCCCGGAGCTCAAATCTCCGAAATCGTTGGGACACTTTTTTAAATAGACGCTATGTTTAATAACTGATTGATGTTTTGAGCTGTACACACATACATTCTCGCTTAAACAACTCTTAAAACTACACTTTGTGACACAATAACAGTAATATTTCAAACATTTTGCTGGCTGTCGTTTGGAGAAATAAAGAATAAACCAGTTGTTGGGTCAAAATAACCCAACCAGGTGTTGATTTGTAAATGACCCACTACATCTCATTTGACCCAGCATTACCCAACCCAACAATGTGTTTAAAGTCCCGAAATAACCCAGAATTTTGACCCAGTATGAACAACCCAACAATGTGTTTACAGAAACAACCCAGCATTTTTTAGAGTGTAGTCTTTCTAATGATTATTATTATTACTTAGTATGACTGTTTATCTCACTCCTGCTGTGATCTGATATCTCCAGTCGTAGGAATCACTCTGGGAGTGATGGTGTAAGTGCCTACAGTGTGTTCAGGAAGGAGAAACAGAAAATCAGTATAGATTCATTGTCTTATTAACGTTTAATTCCTTGATTTGGATTTAATGTGCTGATGTATCGCAGAAGAGACATTTTTATACAATACTGCTTTTTACTTAATTAACTTAATTAAAATAATTTTATGTGCTTGTGTGTGTGTGTGTGTGTGTGTGTGTGTGTGTGTGTGTGTGTCATGAGTTTCCAGCATAGCCTTGATGTGTTTTTAAATGTTTACAGTCACACACTCTCTGCAGTACCTCTACACTGCAGTTACACCAGGAATAAATGTCACAGAATTCACTGTTGTGTGTCTGCTGGATGGAGAGAAGTTTGAGTACTACGACAGTAACATCAGGAAGGCGACGCCAAAGACAGAGTGGATACAGAATATCACAGTTAATGAACCAGATTACTGGAAAATACACACACAGCTTTATCAGGTTTGGCAGGAGAGATTCAAAACTGGTTTGAATATGGTGATGAAGGACTTTAATCACACTACAGGTAAAATAAATAAATAAATTTCATGATGCAGCAAATTTTATGTAAATATAATGTGAACACAATTTATGTATAAATGAGCAGGTCTTTGCAAGTGTAAGATACAACCACAACCATTATGTCCTTCATCGTTGTGATTCCAGACTTACATCTGGCTCTAAAGTTTGTGGATCGTGACTTTGTGGCTGATGAGTTGTAACTGAAGCTTCTTATCTTAGAGACAATGTTATCACGGAAAATGAGAGTGTGTTGCAAACACACGCGCACACACACGCGCACACACACACACACACACACACACACACACACACACACACACACACACACACACACACACACACATTCATGTCATGATAGCTCTAATGTTAAACAAGTAATTCATCTGATTTTAAGATGAGAGTGAAAATTACTTAAAGAAATGACTAGAAAAAGATCATTTGAATCAGTATATAAATTAAATATAAATTAAATATGAAGATTTTATGCAATTTGAAACTAAATAAAGATTAAAGAGTAGTGTGCTATTTAAATAGAGTGTGTGGAACACAGAGCTCAGTTAAATCATATCTCACTTATCTGTGTGTGTGTGTGTGTGTGTGTGTGTGTAGGACTTCACACTGCACAATGTATGTTCGGCTGTGAGCTCGATGATAATGGCACCACTGGAGGATACGCGCAGGCAGGATATGATGGAGAAGATTTCCTCAATCTGGATCTAAAAAATAAAACCTGGATTCCAGCCAAACGTGGAGCTGAGATCAGCAAACAGATTTGGGATCATATTAATGTGATTACTGAGGACTGGAAGAACTTTGTGAGCACCCGGTGTATCGACAGAATTAATCAGTATGTGTCACATGGCAGAGAGACTCTGGAGAGGAAAGGTAAAGTGGAGGATCTATTATTCTAACACACACACACACACACACACACACACACACACACACACACACACACACACACACACACACACACACACACACACCTTCACTACAACACACACTCTTCAATCCTGTACAGCTCTTATACTGTATATCACACACACACTTCTGTCCTATGTGACTGATCACTGATATTTAGAGAGAGAGAGAGAGAGAAGGAGAAAATAGTTATGATTCATGATTATTTTGTGTGCTGATTCACATATTGTCACACTTAAAAAATAGATTTTTACGTTTATAATAGTGATGAACCAGTCATGAGCAGAACTGTCTGGTTTTCAGTTTCATCAGCTGATCGTCCTCAGATATAAACGATTCCGTACCGAGTGCAGAAGCTTCCGAGCGGCACAACAGAAACACATTTTCATGGCGTTACATTTTCAAAAACCAGTGATGTCAAAAGGCTCCAATCTGCCTTTTCCCTCCAAACGCTGTGTGATTTAGTCTCAAACCCACTCATTACACACGCTAACACCGTCTCAAAACACAGTGAGTCAGAAACACCCCGTGTGGTAGGAGGAAATTATTTGCTAAGTTTGTTTAGAAATAATAATTATGGCGAATGACATTAGAGATGCTCAATAAAATGTTAAATTGCAACTGAAGCTGCACATGGGAACAAAGATCTCACTTTTTGGAAAAATGTCCTCGGGTCTGTTGAAATTAAAATTGAATTGTTTGACCAAAATGATCATCATTGTTACCTGGAGAATGAAGGCGGATGGTTTGCAAGTAAACTTCTGAGCGACTGGAAATGTGATTCCCATTCCCAATAGTGATTCTACTATTATTCTGACACTTCACATTTTTACAATAAACTAGTGATCCTAACTGACCTAAGGCAGGAATTGTAAAAACATAGTTTAAATGTGTTTAGCTAAGGTCTATGGATTCTTTTACATCATGGTAGTCAAATATGTTTAAATGTTTAATGTCAGTGTGGGAGTAAACCAGTGCGTTAATACTGATGTGTGTGTGTGTCTCTGCAGTTCCTCCCGAGGTGTCGGTGTTCCAGAAACACTCGTCTCCTTCTCCAGAGGTGGTGTGTCTCGCTACAGGTTTCTTCCCCAAAGCAGTGATGATCAGCTGGCAGAAGGACGGAGAGGACGTGCATGAGGACGTGGAGCTCAGAGAGACGTTACCCAACCAGGATGGAAGCTTCCAGAAGAGAAACATTCTGAAAGTCCCAGCTGAGGAGCTGCAGAAACACACCTACACCTGCGTGGTTCAGCACAGCAGCTTGGAGAAGGAGTTAGTGCGAGAAGTACCAAAAGGTCCTAATAAACTAGAGCTGTAGAGAGTGAAAGCTGATTTCTTGCTGCAGTAGATAATAAAGACTCTGTGCTGATTTAACAGGTGGAGGATCAGATGGAGGATCAGACGGAGTAACGATTGCTATCATCACTGCTGTAGTCGCGGCTCTCGTCGCTCTCGTCGCCGTTGTTGCTGGAATTGTGGTCTGGAAGAAGAAGAAGAACTCTGGTGAGAGGAGGAAGGAGGCAGATGTGAATTTATTAATATATATATAATGTGTATTTTTGATACTAACTGTCTGTCCATCATCTGTGTTTCAGACTTCAGACCTGTTCCACCCAAACCCTGTAAGTGAACCTTTATGATCCATAAATGATGTTTAAAACCACTACAGTATTTATACACAGTGTTTAGTCACTTTGTAATGATCTGAATGTTTTACAGCCTCTGAAGGAGATTCTTCCCAAAAGAACTCTTAAAGTGTGACTGTGTGACGTCCTGCTGAACTGAGAGGGAGATGAGAATCGCTCACACACACACACACACACACACACACACACACACACACACACACACACACACACACACACACACACACACACACACACAGTATATGACTAAAGTATAAAATTTAACTCCATGAGTTTAATGTGTTACTAATGTGAAAGCTTGAAATACTGTACACTTACAATATATGGGACTTAAAACATGAGCTATTGAACAAACACTATTACTGATATATTTGACCTTGCTATGATCTTGATATTTGGTTCAACTCTAAAATCTAACAAAGATAATACCATACACACTCGGGTCCATGAATATTTGTACAGTCACACAATATTCATACTTTGCCTCCACCACAATGGATTTGTATGTTCAGTATGTGCAGACTTTCAGCTTTAATTCATGGACTTTAGCTAAAACACTGCATGAACCCTTTCTATTAATTCCTTTTGTCTATTTTCAAAGAAATCGTCTCAATCTTTTTTAAAAAGAAAATTGCCCACACCACATTACCTACAGCATGTCTGATGATGTTGTATGACTGTAGACTTTGACACTGTCACTCCTGCCTGCTCCAGAGGTTCCTTGACCTGGGTACTATAGATGTGACATTGTGAAGACTTCTATGATCATTCACTTTAGTTATCTTCTGTAGTCTTCTGGCTTTTTGGTGTTACTGAGCTCATCAGTCCATATCACTTCATATTAAGAATGAATCACAGTATTTGCTAGATCAAATATTGAGGGTTATAGCTACAAAACAGAAGCTGGTTTGTAGATGCTCTCAAATCTGGTTCCGTTCGTGCATCTATGAATTCCAGTTTTATAGTTTCTCCAACATGTGTTTCACAGTCTTTACTTGCTCCTGCTCTGGATGCACAGCTTAGTTATATACTGATAGGGGAATCCCTGAAAGGGACAAAACCTCATTACCAACTGCCAATTAGCGAAGACGTAATTAACGTGTCTGTACTTGTTGGTATTTTTTGCGGTTAGCTAGTTAGTTGTGTCGCATACAGTAATGTGAGACAGTTTCACACAATAGTGTATGTTGTTATTTGTTGGTGTATATTGTTATCTTTTGTAATTTGTTATTTTTTATGTTTATTATTATAAAGTACTGTTACATTATTCATTTCTGAAATTAATTTCATGATTGTATTAAAGAATTTATTTTTTCTGATGTAGTTGAGGTTCATTCAGGTCTCCTGTAGATCTTCTCAGTGTTTCCTTCTTTCACAGATGTTTATCTGCTAGTGTGAACGAGCAATCACTCAACCTTCTTCTGTGTGTTATTTGATGAGAAACTTACCTATAGAGACAACACACTGCAAAAACCCAAGTGCAAATAACGATAACAATATGTTAAGATGTCTAGCAGATCAAGAATGGGGGAGTGGCTGTAAGTAAAGCATCACTGGTGTGTGTGTGTATATTCATCCACAAAGCATTTTTTGTTTGATATAAAAAGAACAATCAACAAAATGTTTCGGTAAGTTTTAGTTTCTGGCATGAAATTGCAGACTTTTTCCTTTCACTTCTAGAGCTTAAACAACATCAGGGTTTGATGGCTGTTTCCGCTCCATGACAGGTTGTCGTTGCTGTGAGATTAATGCCATCACTGTCACTCTGTCCGACCGTTCGGGATCTGCTTCAGGTCTCAGGGCTCCTGGCGACTGACTGCATCTGAACATTGTAACAACCAGCGGATATTTGGGGATCTGAACTACTTTTCTTACACTGAGACTACAAGTGCAACACAATTAAACACAGTTAAAGTGTAAGAGAACATCAGTAAATAAAAAGATGAGTGTTAGTGTAGAGTTGTACTGTATGAGAGTTTCGACTGAGAGATGTGGCCCTGCAGTGCACCTATGAAAGCTCTGGGGTTCGTTCTTCGTACATCGCTAACTCAGTTAGCTGAATTTGATTACTGTGGATTTGTCCTGATCTTGGATTGTTTCGTTCTTTGAAGCGAATCTCGCACATGCTGTCATAGCAACATGTCCGTAAGCTTAAACCTGCTCGGTAGCAAGTCCCATGTTGTGGGCAGCGGTACGAGATCTCAGAGTGTCGCAGATGGTTTTATTCAACCACAGCTTCTGATTGCGAAACGTTCTGATGTTCGTTTTCTGCACGGTATCATCTGTTAGTTTCCCTACAAATCCCACAACCGCTTCCGTGAACACAGTGATGTCATCGGAGCTGTTTTGGAACATGTCCCAGTCTGCGTCATACAGTGCGTCAAATAGCGCGGAAACCGATTAGTCCATCGAGGGCACGACCTCCCTCTGAACCGGAACTTCCTGTTTAGCCTTTGTTTATATTTATGCCTTGACTGTTGTCTAGCAATGATCCAGTGTCCTTTCGCCACTGGTTGGGCAGGTGATGTGCTGAGGTTGGTGCTGTTAAAGTCCCCTGCCACAATAAACTCAGCATCCCAATGTTACTTCTGAGGAAGGACATTTGGTGGTCAGTAGTTTCAGGCTGGATGTGCAGGAGCATGTAAGAGGAACAACGCTCACGCTGTTGCACCAGCTTCTGTTAACCATTAAGCACACGCCGCCGAGTCCTGTGTTCTATCCATGCATTGAATCTAGAAGAACTCGGCCGGCTGTATGGCATGGTCCGGCACCACTGGGTTCAGCCATGTCTTGGTGAAGCAGAGGAGATTGTCTCTCTGGAACTTTACCCTGGTTCTGAGGTCATGAAGTTTGTTCTCCAGTGACTGGACGTTGGCGAGCAGGATGCTTATCTGTATCTGTAATCAACTGTTTCATCTGTATGAGGCATATTTTATTCCTCCCAGTAGGATAATGGAGAACAAATTATAGAGAAAATAATACAGATTAAGCTTAATTCTTTTGGATTTTTGGATTTACTGTTCTATTCAACAGAAGGCGGCACGGTCAGGCTCAATTCCCGTCTCTGTGTGCATGGAGTTTGCATGTTCTCCCTGTACTTGGTGGGTTTCCTCCGGGTACTCCGGTTTCCTCTCACAGTCCAAAGACATGTAGGTTAGGCTAACTGGCGTTCCCAGATTGCCCATAGGGTGTGAATGAGTGAGTGTATGTGTGTGTCGGTGCCCTGCGATGGATTGGCACCCTGTCCAAGGTGTACCCTGCCATGTGCCCTAAGTCTCCAGGCCCCCCGTGACCCTGAATACAGGATTAAGCGCTATAGATGATGAGTGAGTGAGTGATATTCAACAGAACAGGCTTTTACTATTCATTGTACTGCCTTGTTTATAAAATAAAAGTGTGTGTGTGTTGAGTTTCTGGCAAAGTGTTAATATGTGCATTTGCGTGTTTACAGTCACACACTCTCTGCATTTCTCTACATTTTAAATTCACCAGGAACAAATTTCCCAGAAGTCACTGCTGTGTATCTGGCGAATGGAGAGCAGTTTGAGTACTCTGACATCAGGAAAATGATGCCACATCAGAGCGGATACAGAAGGTCACTGAGGATAATCCATTGACCAGATACAGACATACAGATTTTTCAGTTTTGGCAGAACAGCAGAAAATGGTATTGAACAGTGGCGGCTGGTGCAAATTTATTTATTTTTTTATTTGTTGAGAATGGTCCAATCACATGAGCCCAAATATTTAAATACAATATTGATTCGCTAAGAACAAAATGTACGTGCCTACATAGACACTTGTTTGTCCGGCGCCCCGCGTACACAAACACAAATGAACGTAATACAATTTAGATTTTTTTTAAGTGCAAATGAATTATATTAAGAAATACAGCGGAATATTGTGACTAAATGACTTTATTTCATTATTAAAATAAATTATTATTATGTTAAATAATTATATGTTAAAGGAGCATTCTTCTCTGCCTAACTTTAAGGCGGGGGGCCCTGCCCCCTCTATTGACCGGCCGCCACTGGTATTGAAACACTTTAATCACACTACAGGTAAAGCATTTGATCACTAACACACACATGCTGTACTCTCTATGTTAGAAAGATATGCTAATTCATATTAAATGCAGTTTATTAGTTTAATTTTTTAAGTGGTTATATTTATTATAACAGTATTTTACAGACACACACACACACATCCAGGAGTATTTAGCAGCTAACCTGAGCTAAACTTTGTGCATGGGTGTGTGATTTTCTAAAAGACACAAATACTGTAGTTCTATGGAGAAATCTCTGGATTAACTTCTTGTCCTCCAAATTATATGTGAGTTCGATTTTCCTTTATCTTAATCTTAATCTATATAAGTTAATCTAAGCCAGGAACATGTCTTTAAATGGTGTTGCAAATTTTTTCTAGCCCTGTGCAGTGTGTGTAGTGTGCTGACGTGACATGGGACAAAACTCAACTGTGGAAGCTCTTGGCATCTTGGCAGAAGCTGACTCTACACAACCCCCTGCTACCAACCTGCAGGCGACTTCCAGATCTTCCAGGAGAAGTAACATGTCAACTTGTTGTTGTGAAAAAACAGCATTACTGGCACATTGTATACAGTAAAGTGAAACAAGAAGTTTGTCAAGCTCACCAGTGTTTTCAACTTTACTATTTTGATTTTAATTTCACAGAGAACTTTATTGTGTTTATCACTAGGTGTGTTTACAACATGTACCCTAATATTGCACTAATACCACTATTACCACTGATCTGTGAAGTCTGTGAGTACAACATGGACTCATCAGAATTAGTTTTCATCTACAAACCCGATTCCAAAAAAGTTGGGACACTGTACACATTGTGAATAAAAACAGAATGCAATCATGTGGAAGTTTCAAATTTCAATATTTTATTCAGAATACAACATAGATGACATATCAAATGCTTAAACTGAGAAAATGAAGCATTTAAAGGGAAACATAAGTTGGTTTCGAATTTCATGGCATCAACACATCTCAAGGCCATGTTTACCACTGTGTGGAATCCCCCATTCTTGTCTAATACAGGCTTCTAGTTGTTCAACTGTCTTAGTTCTTCTTTGTCGCATCTTCCTCTTTATGATGCGCAAAATGTTTTCTATGGGTGAAGGATCTGGACTGCAGGCTGGCCATTTCAGTAGCTGGATCCTTCTCCTACACAGCCATGATGTTGTAATTGATGCAGTATGTGGTCTGGCATTGCCATGTTGGAGAATGCAAGGTCTTCCCTGAAAGAGACGATGTCTGAATGGGAGCATATGTTGTTCTAGAACTTGGATCTACCTTTCAGCATTGATGGTGCCTTTCCAGATGTGTAAGCTGTAAGCTATGCAACCCCATACCATCAGAGATCCAGGCTTCAGAACTGAGCTCTGATAACAACTTGGGTTGTCCTTGTCCTCTTTAGTTCGGATGACATGGCCTCCCAGTTTCCCAAAAAGAAATTTAAATTTTGATTCGTCTGACCACAGAAAAGTTTTTCACTTTGTCACAGTCCATTTTAAATGAGCTTTGACCCAGAGAAAACGCTTGCTTTTCTGAATGTTCTGCATCATGTTTAGATATGGCTTCTTTTTTGACCTATAGAGTTTTATCCAGCAACGGCGAATGGCACGGTGGATTGTGTTCACCCACAATGTTTTCTGGAAGTATTCCTGAGTCCATGTTGTGATTCCCATTACAGTAGCATTCCTGTATGTGATGCAGTGCCGTCTAAGGGCCCGAAGATCAAGAGCATCCAGTATGGTCTTCCGGCCTTGACCCTTACACACAGAGATTGTTCCAGATTCTTTGAATCTTTGGATGATATTATGCACTGTAGATCATGATAACCTCAAACTCTTTGGGATTTTTCTCTGAGAAACTCCTTTCTGATATTGCGTCAAGTATTGGGGAAATTGGTGATCCTCTGCCCATCTTGACTTCTGACAGACACTTCCACTCTGATAGGCTCTTTTTTATACCCAATCATGTTGCCAACTAACTTAATAAGTTGCAAATTGGTCCTCCAGCTGATTCTTATATGTACATTTAGCTTCTCTGGCCTCTTATTGCTACCTGTCCAACCTTTTTTTAGAATGTGTGGCTCTCACAAAATCCAAAATTAGCCAATATTTGGCTTGACATTTCAAAAGGTCTCACTTTCAACATTTGATATGTTATCTATATTCTATTGAGAATAAAATATTGTAATTTGAAACTTCCACTTCATTGCATTCTGTTTTTATTCACAATCTATACAGTGTCCCAACTTTTTTGGAATCGGGTTTGGACTGAGACTCTGGATGAGGATCTACTGTAACCATTCTAATGTCTAATGTGCCATTTAGAAGGGAAGCCTGACCTACAGTAACCTCAAAGTAGGATTAAAATGTTTCATCCTCCATTGTTTTCCTCGCAGAATAAACAATTTACAGTGAAAAAAAAAACACTATGAGCATGTAAACACATCCTAAAGGATCAGTTTCTGTTAGCTTTCCATTACCATGAAGCTAATTGAGTTATCAATGATAATAAATGGCATGTTGGATGCAAAACAGTACTGAGGGTCACAAAAATACAAAATGCTACAAAAATAATCAGAACAGTTTCAGCTGAACTGTCTCTGTGCTTGGAATATTGGATAAGCATGTTATGTTCTTATTTTATTTTATTTTATTTTAGTCTGTTATGTTTTGTTATTGTTGTATATTTTGGAGTCCTTCTCACTGCTTTAACTGTAGACACTGTATGATGTGTTCTGATGTAATCTTGCTGAATCTTGCTGAGCACAGAATGTTAACAGAAGTATGAACCGGTGACTCAGAGGGACAACTTGAGGGAGATATTAAAGACTGGTACCTGATAGGTGATGGAATTACTACTGATGGAATTAGGGACGTAAAACTGTATGTTATTGCTCTGGGGAATTTATCCAAGCTTTAGTAAGTTACCAAGAATTTTATTTACAGGCTTTTCTATTGACACATTTAAATGAAATTGAATTGCTACTCTTAAATGACAATTTGCAGTGTGAGATTTTAATTCAGAGCAATGTGACAGAACTGATCACTTTCTACAAATGTAGCCTTTCTCCAACATCCAACTAATAATGGCTCACTTCTTTGTGTACTCAAATGTTTATTATTCTTGCAAATTTTACTTCATGTTTATTCTCTGTCACCCTGCTAATAAAGTATAAACAATAACACTATTAATCCAGAAAACTGTTTGAAATTGTCATTTACATGCTATGAACAATATTAATTTATTGACTATATGAACTGGGTCCTAGGTATCTGCTCAATCTGCTAAAATCTCAACTTTTAGCAAAATTGGATTTCTCTGAGCAAGACATAACAGCACAGGGACTGAATCTATGTTTGCTATGCTTAAAAACTGGAGTAACAGAATTTCATAGTACACAGTACACGCACATTTTTACATTTTCAGAATTTTTTACCACTCCATGACAAGCATGCAATTTTTCAGCCTCTCCTTGATGTGACTTAAGTCTGCAGTATGTTATTATTCAGTATGTTCAGTACTATTAATAGTTAACCTAAGAACATTATTATTTTACAGCCATTTTAGTTAATGATATTCACAAAAAAACTATTTTTCCTCAATCAGGTATCTAAAAATAACAGTACATAACATAAAAAATGAAAAAAAAAAAAAAAACACCATGCACTATCTGCCTTAGGTGAGGTGTAAGGTAAATGAACTGAGTGGTTTAACACTGCTCTTTAAGCACATATACACATAATTATCACCTGCTTCTGTCACGAACTAACCAGAGATGAATCAGAAGACTAGCAGTTAGCCCTCTAGCGTGGATGGTAAACCCAAACGCGAAGTAGCGCGAGCAGGCAGGATAACCACGCTGGTTATTATTAGAACTCTCCCGAAGCGAGAGCAAGAGTTTACACAAATAAACTCGCATTCTAAATACACACACCCAATCAGAAGCGATAACCCAAGAAAGTGAGTACTCACGTTTAGACGAGCGAGGCGTCGGCGATAGCATGGGCAAAACTCAATGACTGAGCGAGTGTAAAGCGCCATCTTGTCTCCTTTTATGCTTCCTAAGTCGGGAGAAGTAGTGAAGGGTTTGAGTTGGGATGTATGAAATACCGGATGGATCCGGAGCGCCGCAGGCAGCTGGTCTGATGAATCTTGTTGATAACTTTCTTGATTCAGTCTGCAGGTGTAGGTTTTTTGTTGATAGCCATACCTTATCACCTACTTGGTACATTCGTCCCGGTGGGTGTCGACGGCGGTTAGCTTGTTGAATGGCGTCGTTTGCTTGTCTCCATAGCCGTCGACAACCAACTGTTGGGCCGACGGTACTTCCACCTCTGGTTCTTGATGGTCGAACATCGGAGGTTGGAAGCCATAGCATACCTCGAATGGGCTTAAGTTGGTGGCAGAGGAGGTGTGGAGGTTATGGGATAGCTCAGCCCAAATGAGGTAGCGGGCCCAGGAGCACTGGCGATCAGCAATGAAGCATCTCAGGTAGCGCTCCAGTTGTTGGTTGGTTCGCTCCGTCTGACCGTTAGTCTGTGGATGGTAACCGGAGGACAGACTGCAGGTGGAATTGATCAGACGGCAGAAGGCCTTCCAGAACCGAGATGTAAAAATAATATTTTTAGACCTCATGTTGTGTTCATTTTGGCTCATAATGTTGAACATAATGTTCCCGGTCACCTTTGACTGGATCATTTTATTTCATTATAAACCCACAATAATACATATATTATCACCTAATGTTATATCAGATCTCAACTTCAGCTCTTGTTATCATTACCAGTTTTTAACTTGTATTTGCTGTGTTCTTCTTTTCTTCTTTAGGCCCTTAGCCCACAGATGAACATAGGCCATCGACGACCCTCCGCCAGCAAACTCGGTTCTGGGCTTCTTTTGCTGCTTCACTCCAGGAGATCCCGTGCTGACTCAGTTCTGCTTCAGTGGCTCGCCTCCAGCTGTTTCTGGGTCTGCCACATTTTCTCTTCCCCTGCGGGTTCCAAGTCAGGGCCTGGCGTGTGGTTCCATCTCTCGTGCTACTTGGATTGTTCTTCCTGCTTCATACATTGTCCTGATGTTCCATGTGGCTATTCTTGTTGTTTTCCTGAGTGTCAGAAGGGGGGTCAGCCTCGCAGCTTCCTTTCGGCTTTCACTGCGGTGCATCATAAGTCTCGGTGGTTGAGCCCTTCCTTGGTAGATTTCTTGGCTTCTTGTCGTCGATGCTTCTGTAGCTAGAGTGTTTTTTACGGGGTGGGGTAGCTAACCCCACACCCAACCTTCCTCCTTTATCCGGGCTTAGGACCAGCTGTTGCCAGGCGGAGTTATTTGCTGTGTATTGGGCCTCATTTAACTGAGCGTATACCACTCATTGTTTTAGAGGAAAAACAGTATATACTGTAGATATTATTTTATTATTATAAGAAACACTACGATGAAACCTATTGTACTATTTATCAAAGAGTAATTCAAGGAAATGTTTAACAAAGTCACTTTTTTAAAACTTTTTTTTTTTTTGTGAATGTGGCACAAAATAACAACTTACGTATTCCCAGTCAAAGCTGATTGTTGTGATTTATTTATTGAAATGACATGAGCTCAAATGTACTCAGGGAAAGCTTAACTGTACGACAAATATAATACTTGACCTACACTGTGTGCACAATTATTAGGCAAGTTGCATTTTTGAGGATTAATTTCATTACTGAACAACTACAGTGCTCTCGATCAATCCAAAATAAACCTCTAACCTAAATATTTAAGAAAGAAAAAGTGACGTTTTGGCTTTTTTAGGAGAATATCTATGTGTGCGCAATTATTATTATTATAATTATTATGTGACTAAATGAAAAAAAAAAATTAAATATAGTTGCAAGAAACGGTGACGGGCCCAAGCACCCTGTGCCATCGCCACCCTGTTGCACCGCACAACCTGCGCACATCACACACTATACAGGGCTAATGTCATTTTGTTAATATCATTTAAATATTTGTTGAGTGTCTGTGTGGGTGTGTGTGTGTGTATGTGTGTGTGTGTGTGAGACAAGTGGATGTGTCAATATGTGTGTGATGAGTACAGTAAATGTGTTTGTGGATGTTTGGTTGTGTGGTGTGTAAGTTTGTGTGTTAACATTAGTGATGTGTGTTTTAGTATTGTACGTGTGAGACATGTGACTTGTTAGTGTGTGTGAGTATGTGTGTTTCTGCGTGTGGGCGTGTGAGACAGAGTTGTGAGTGTGTGAGTGTTAAAATTTGGGATGTGTGATATACATGAGTATGAATGTGTTTGTGTATACATGCTTGTGTATGTCTGTGTCAGTGTGAAAGTGTCAACATGTGTAATGTGTGCGTGATATAAGTGTGTTTGTGTGTGTGTGCGTTGTGACAGAGGTGTGTGTGTTAACATTTGTGATGTGTACGTGTGTTCAATTGGCCGCAGATACTGGAAAATAAGCGTCACACTATGATGTTCTTGAATGCGATGTCACTGAACGTGATATAATGCCACTCAATATAATGCCACACAGAAAGTTATTAATAATTTTTCTGCATAAGTTTAAGACATTATCACGTCTGACCTGTTTGAGATATCAAAAATCCCTCTACAATTTTGCATCCTCAATGTCTTTAGATCACATCGGCCCGGTTTGGTGACGATCGGATAAATTCCCTAGGAGGAGTATATCAAAATCCATCGGGTGCGTTTTTGAGAATGAGCCAAAATAACCGGCCTCCTGTTGAGTTGAGCCCAGGACATGCAGTGCTAAAGTTGTTCGGCCCAATGAGCTCTAAATCTGTACCGGGTTTCGTGTGCCTACGTGAAAGTGTGTATGAGCTAGGGAGCAAAATCTCTTGTGAGGGCCCCTGAAGGCCACGAGCTACGCCCGTGGCCCGGACTCACAGGTATCCGAATGGCAGCAGATTGAGTTTTTGAGCATGTTAAGACCCCGAAAAGTCCAAAAGGGTGGAAAAAAAAATCCTTAGGAAAACAAGAGGGTCCTGCGCACCTATAGTGCTTGGGCCCTAATAATTAAGATAATTAATATTATTATTAAGAATAATAATAACAATTCAAAATTTACAAATAAACATTTCTGACATAAAAAAAAATCAGTAACCAATATAGCCATCCTTTTTTTCAATAACAGTCATAAGCCTTCCATTCATGGAGTCTGTCAGTTTCTTGATCAACTTTTTGTGCAGCAGCAACCACAGCCTCCCAGAGACTGAGAGGTGTATTGTTTTCCTTCACTATAAATCGCCCTTTTAAGAGGGCCCACAAGTTCCCAATAAGGTTCAGTTCAGGTGAGGACGGGGGCCATGTCATTATTCCTGCTTCTTTAAGGCCTTTACTATCTAGCCATGCAGTGGAGTACTTTGATGTACTTCCATCTGGTCCGTCGAGAGTAACTCTCTTCTCATCAGTCCATAGAACCTTTGAAAAATGGTCAAATGCCCAGTCTTGACATTTCAACTTGTGCGTTGTTCTGTGGTGGTCTGGTTTCAGCCTACTTTACCTTTGGCCAAGTCTCTGAGCACCGAACACCTTGTACTTCTGGGCACTCCAGGTAGGTTGCAGTTCTGGAATATGGCACCACTGGAGGTTAATGGGTTTCTGGTAGCTTTACGTTTGATTCTTCCTCCAACAACTCTTAAAGTGGAACTGTGTATCATCCTGCTGAACTGAAGACATTCATAATTTTTTTAAACAGCATTGATTTGTTTTAGCAGTTTATTCAGTAACAGAAGGATATGCAGATTTTTTTTGTGTGTCACTACAAAGATCATCCAAGACAGTTCATGGTAGCTCATGCATGCTATTTCAAATGCGTTTAAAAAGCTGACATATTTTAATACCACACAGGCATCGTGCCAGATGTGATGCATTCTTTCCTTGGATCATTGTTCCTCTTGTTTTATAGTTTTTTAACGGCTCGTACAAGAGCCAAAAATTGTTGCCCGAATGATTGCCTGTACAAACCTGTTCAGATACCTGAGAAAGAAACGTACTTGATGGTAATATCTCTGGAACAGCTTTTCAGAAATGGACCCCTAGTTAATCTGTTTTTGACAAATTTCAGTAATATTTCATTGTTCATTCACAGTTCATCGTTCTTTAATTCAGGTAAGCTATATTTCCTGCTGCATTTTACCCGCTCATCCTTGAGTAATGGTCACTTCAGGACCACAGGTGATTGAGGTTTAAGGCCAAACATTTGTATTTCAAGAGAATTGCGAGAATTGTCAGAGTCACCAATCATTTTGTGAAAATTTGTTGAACTCTTGCAACAATGCTTCAGCAACTTACTGTAGCAATCTTTGGACTGGTAGTCTCAGAGTCTTGAGACTTGAGAGTCTGATGGACAAGCAGCAGCCAGCAATCTGTCCCTTTAAGGACATCCAGTGAACTTGCATGTTCATTTTACAAATCTTGTAAAAACCCAGTGCTGTTGATGAGAAGATGACTAAAATTTCAATTTGACCTCTGTCATTTATGATGTTAGGGATTCAAAAAGTCCAAATACTGTGAGCTCTCATCACATCATCACATTGTGTGTGTGAAAATGCTCTTACTTTCCCTATTTATGATGCAACTTCACTAAGCATTTAAGTGTTACCATTCATGATTTTTTTTCTTTCCACATTTGTTACATTGTAATTCAGCACTATCTTTCCAGGTTTAAATAATGTTTGGAAAGTATTTGCTCCAATTAAAGTCTTTTTAATTGTCCTTAGTTGTTTACTTTGTGTGATGTAGACCAATATTTTAACCGGTCGTTTGGCAGGCAGAGTGGTTTCAGCAGTGACGTGACATTACAGACATTCTGCAACCTGCAAGACACAATAGAAAACAATTATTATTCTCTAACATTATTAGATCTGAAATTATTTTTATTATTTTTAATTATCTCTAAACTTATTGTCTTACTGTAGTAATACTTCCTGATGGGAAGTATTATGTTTTAGACAACGAGATAAATATTACTTTGCACCAACCTGAATACATGATTAGAAAGTAAATTATTCTTGTTAATAATTTAGCAGTTTATATGCTACATCACATCTGAGTGTTTGTAGATTAAATCCAAATATATTCTCATCGATTTAGGACTACCAGAGCTCATGCCAAGAATGTAAAGCAGGTTGGTTTAAGCATGTTCGAGCAGTTCCACAGTAAATTGTGTAAGACTTAATTTGTTGTGTGAGAAACCTGTCAAAAACCTGTCAAACTACTATACTAATAGTTTCCCTCTCAACAGTTTGACTTAACTGGTCAACAGCACTCTCTCATGAACAAATTATGCAAGTACATTTCTAGAAAAATGAAAAATAAGTGGTGATTATTTTTCACCTATTTTTATTCCTCAAATTCCTCTAAATACAAACAACCACTGCAGGCCAGGACACACACACACACACACACACACACACACACACACACACACACACACACGGAGTATTTAGCAGCTAACCTGGCTTAAATTTTGGCCATGGGTGTCAGATTTTCTTTTCAAACAGGTGAGTTTGATTTTTGACTTTCCTTGTGTGTTTGCTAACAATATCTTGCTACTGTAGCTAAACTAAAATTCAGTCAAACTCGTGCAGCAGAGCTAATGACTCCACGCACCATAACTGGATTTGGTTGCAATTGTCAGTAATTATTTATTTATTTTAATTTATTTTTGAATTATTATTAATCAACTTCAATATTAAAGTTTTTTAATTACTATTTTTTAAATATAATTAAATGTATATATATTTCCCTCAAAGACTGATGCAGCTTATTGTGAGTAAACACTGTATTAAAACAGGACAAACCCTCTGTGACGTCACTCATAGGTTTTCTGAACAGCAGTTTTGAAGCTCAACTGTGTGAGGCTTCCAGAAGGCTCCCAGACGTGACATGTCTGCTTTTGTGAAAAACAGTGTTACTCGCACATTGCATACAGTAAATTGAACCAAGTCCTAGGAATTTAGAACTGGGGAATACTAGGAACTAGGGTTTGTCAAACATTCACAATGTTTTAATTTACTATCTTGATTGTAACTTCACAGAGAACGTCAAGGTGTTTATCACCAGATGTGTTTATATGTACCCTAATGTACCCTAATATTACACTAATCACTACTGATCAGTGAACATGTTATGTTTTGGGTGTGTATGTTTGTGTGTGTTCTTGTTCTTTACATCAACTTAAATGCTTTACCTGTAGCTACTGTAGGTTAGAGTTGTAATCAGCCCTTAAAAGCCTGACAAGTACATTTTGATTGACAGCTTTTTAAAAGCCCGAATCCGTTTACAGCCCGACATTATTTAAATGTGCTCACGCACACAGCTAGTGCCAAGAATGAGTCATTTATACATGTTTAAACAATTTATTTATCTAATTTATTTAGACTTGGCTTTAGTTGCTGGTGCAGTTATCGACTCAGTTCCAACAGGTTTGCCGCTCATTTTTATCACAATGTTCTCTGTTGCTTGAACTCCAGCCTTCGACCTTCCCTACTGAACGCTCCAAAGTGGCGTACATCATAACCCTCCTCACAGGGAGAGCCCGCGAATGGGGAACTGCTGTCTGGGACGCTAACGACCCTTGCTGTGCCA
>JAAGKR010008023.1:0-11508 GCA_011419295.1 Clarias macrocephalus | reverse complement strand
ATGTACCCTAATGTACCCTAATATTACACTAATCACTACTGATCAGTGAACATGTTATGTTTTGGGTGTGTATGTTTGTGTGTGTTCTTGTTCTTTACGTCAACTTAAATGCTTTACCTGTAGCTACTGTAGGTTAGAGTTGTAATCAGCCCTTAAAAGCCTGACAAGTACATTTTGATTGACAGCTTTTTAAAAGCTCGAATCCGTTTACAGCCCGACATTATTTAAATGTGCTCACGCACACAGCTAGTGCCAAGAATGAGTCATTTATACATGTTTAAACAATTTATTTATCTAATTTATTTAGACTTGGCTTTAGTTGCTGGTGCAACCAAAACGTAACTGCCAGAGGCAAGCCTCCGTTTCACCACCTCAACATCCATCTTCGCATCTTTCTTCAGGTTAGATGTTTATATCATTTTGGCTGGTCCTGTGTACTGACAGCAGTAAGCAGCTGGGAGTATTTTGAGGAACTTTTGCTGTACAAGTTTCTCACAAGTCACATGCTGAAACCTGTTAAAACACATTTGATTGTGGGAGCTGGTCGGAGCACATTATCTGACTGCGCAACTAATACTAAAATCTATGTGCTTTACAAATGGCTTTTGTTGTTATATGGACATTGGGAGAAAGTTTTCTTTATACAAACCTACAAACCAGGTGGCTCATCTGGATAAATCCTGAGAGAGGCACCAAGGCCAAACGATCGCTGCATCAACTCTGGGGTCTTCTCCAGTCTTCAAAAGAAACTAATGGACTTGGAATGAATCAGACTTAATATAAATCAATAAAGCCGTTCACACTCACACAGAATTAGTCTGTTAACCATACTTTTCTTTTCTCCAGGTAGCAAATCATTTCTATGTAATCTGTATTTCTAGATTTTATATTTTCCTTTGTAAATTCTGTTCTTTTAATATTATTCTTTTTATATTTCACCTTGTAAACAATTTTGTTGGTGTAAATCTAAATGTAAGATAAATAAAATTTTACAATTAAAGTTTTGCCTGAAATCAATAATGTATTGAAGGTTTTTTTCTTATGATGTACAATAATACAGATGGGGGGGGGGGGGGGGAAGCCCTTTGGAGGGTTACAAGACCTTTCATACTGCAAACAAGCTCGAGCAATATATTCCAAGCACTTGCATCAACTAAGGAATTAATTTTTTAAAAGGTTTTTACTGGCATAAACACTAGTATGAACTGATTTTCAGGCCAAAAAAAATCATACAGTTCATGTTGGCTGTGTAATATGAAAGTTGTGCCTGATTTTGGGAGATAAATTGGAAGAAGCACCAGCAACCATTTACATTTCTTCTGTTTGAGCACTGCTTCACCTCCGTTGTTGCTCTCTGCACATTAAATAATGTGGCTTTTTAATTGTTCATGTTTCCAGAAGCAAGAAGTTGTAGTAGATCTCAGAGCATGGGCAAAGCCACCTTAACGCACTGGCTTACTGTGGTGTAGTTTTTCTCTGCTGGAGTGCATGGCCCTAGTTGCTGAAGTGGTGCTTCAGTATTCCATCAAGTATTTCTTTGTTTGAGTGGGTGGAGCCTCAGTCTGCCGACACACAAGCTAACATTATGCTAACCACTGTGTGTAAATAATACAATTATTCATGGTTGCTAGTAATTGAGCTAAACCAGAATGCCTCTGTCATTTGGTGATGATGGATTATATTTTGGGTTGTCCATCTATACATCTAAGATTCTCTGAATTAGTATGATTTCTTTAAAAAATAGTTAATGGATGTTTGTAATCATCACTGTAAACATCAGATGGTCTGATTAAATATTGAACTAGACTTGGTAGTGGACGCTGTGTCTTAGTTTATGCCATTGACAGTGAGGTTTGCTTAACCGGTTCATGTTAAATATCAATCGCTTTTATGCCTTCACCAGACATTTTACCACAGAACCCTGTGTGACACAAACCCCCTTCATATAATACACGATAGATTATGAAATAAATCTTCTAAGAATGGAGAAATGTTATCAGCATTTAATATCAATGTAAGCTAGTTGGAGCATGTCATTGTTGTAATTTAACCTAAAAACTTAAAATATCATGGAACACTTATCAATATGTCCCTGTACAGTTTAACAAAACTTCACATTGCACATTACAAAACTAGCAAATAAATTTAAACATAAATAAATAAACCTTTTTACACATGCTTAAACAAACAAGTTTTCTTTATTTGAAATGGCTCTATTTAGCAGCATAACACATCACACTACACCCGCCCCCGGGCTAAAAGTACAATTATATATATAAATGAAATGACATTTCGTCACATTTAAAATGAAAGGTTATTAACATGCAACATTTGTTTGTCAAGGCTTTTTTGACCTTGCATTTTTTTCACCGGTGTCCATCCATCGAGGGTACCACAGCGCATGCTGCATGCTGCATGCTGCAAAAAAAAAAGGCAAATTTACATAGATTTTCTGAGGTATAAAAATGGGCAAATTGGTCAGCTATGGCAATAAATCAAAGCAGGGAAAATGTAATTAATGAATTTCTTGCTTAAGCTTTGTGAAAAAAAAAGTTGATGGTCTTAAAATTATATGAAAATTACCTGCCGTGTGTGTGTGTGTGTGTGTGTGTGTGTGTGTGTGTGTGTGTGTGTGTGTTTGTAGAGATGCTACAAATTGGAATAAAGTGTTGTGAGGAAGCGTGTTGAAGCCCACTGGTATAAGCCACCATACAGTAGGTGTGACTGTTGTACATAGGAATAAAAGAAAGATTGATTAAATAAATAAAATTAGGGGTGTCCATTGAATCACGGTGTAAGGCTAGACCATGGTGTGGGCCTTAGTTTCACTTAGTTTCACTAATCATTATGATTGGGCAAAATAATAATATTTAAAGGGGGTGCCCCTTTTAGTGCTTCAACAAAGTCATATCCTTCAAACTCTCCCCTCAAAAATGTAATGGCATCACGACAATTACCAGTCCACAGTATAAAAATTTTAATCTACATGTTACAGTTATGCACAGCATATACAGTACAGAGCAAATGTTTGTACACCCCTTTTCATTCAGCGAGTTTTCTTTCTTGTGTTCTTTCTTGTGTTCTTTAGCCCAAATGCGTCTCTTCTGCTTGTTGCCTGTCCTTAGCAGTGGTTTCCTAGCAGATCTTCTACCATGAAGGCCTGATTCACACAGTCTCCTCTTAACAGTTGTTCTAGAGACGTGTCTGCTGCTAGAACTCTGTGTGGCATTGACCTGCTCTCTGATCTGAGCTGCTGTTAACCTGCGATTTCTGAGGCTGGTGACTCGGATGAACTTATCCTCCGCAGCAGAGGCGACTCTCGGTCTTCCTTTCCTGGGCCGGTCCGCATGTGAGCCACTTTCTTTGTAGCGCTTGATGCTTTTTGTGACTGCACTTGGGGACACTTTGGGGACACCAATTTTTCTTTACTTAGCTGCTTTTTTTCTTGCCATAATACAAATTCAAACTCTTTGAATGAGAAGGTGTGTCCAAACCTTTGGTCTGTACTGTAGGTTACTGCTAAGTAGGAGTCGGAGGTTGCATAGTCCATCAAGATGCAGTGCTGTTTTACAGCCATTCATATGACATATATCTCCTGTTAATGCCATATGTTTGGAGATGTCTTATCCACAATGATTAGCCACTGCCACTTCCGTCCAGAGCACGGGTATCTGCATCGCTTTTGAGAGTAAATACCTTTAACATAGCAATAAACTTTTATCTATCCCCGCAATACATGTGTTGTGGTAAGTTACCACCAGTTACCAACTGTTAGTCTACTTTTTTTTTCAATCAACTTGTTACTTATTCCTGTGAAATGGTAGGCTGTCCTAACTTAGGATAAGTAAATATTAGTTTTGGTCTTCTGATTCTCAAAGGATATTTCTTCTGTCTGACAGGTGACTGGCCAGTGTCCTCTTGCTCACTGTGTGCTGACCCTGGGGATTCATCCTCACTTTCGGCATTCGATATCTCCCTCTCCTCTCGTATTCCTTGTTCTTCTTCCTCAAGTGCTGGTTGTTGTTCTTCGCTTTCCCCACTGCTTCATAATGTGGGTGAAATTCGGGTGCCTCTGCTCTCAGATGTCCATTTCCATTTCTTGGTCCAATGTTTGTGAGTTCTGGTCTGATAATGGCTCTCCATCCGCCCTCATCTTCCGAGCTATATTCTGGTTCCTTATTTTCCTGTGTCCTACTTAGTTTTTTTTTCCTTTTCCTAGATTCTAGGGGTGAGTCTGTACTTTCCACTGGTAGGAAATCGCATGGTAGCAAGAGATTCCTATAGAGGATTCTGATGCGCCCCTTTCCATTTTCTGGCTTGAGCTCATATACTGGGCTGTCCTGGTGTTTCCTTTTGGTAACAATATATACTTGTTCTTCCCAGAATGCCCTTAATTTGCCAGGTCCCCCCTTTTCATTTAGGTTGCGGACCAGCACCCTACATCCAGGAGATAACTCCATACCATAGACCCTTTTGTCATAGGATATTTTATTCCATTTCCTCTCTTTAGAAGCTGTCTCAGAGGCCAACTGATACTGATCTCCATTTCTCAGCATAAGCGATGTGGGATAGGCTTTGGTCTTGTGCTGTAAGGCCAAACATGAGGTCAATCGGGAGTCTGGGGTTGCGACCAGAGAAGAGTAAGGCGCATAGTCAGTAGCAGTTGTAGGCATGAACCACCTTTGCCAGGGAAGCCTTCCAATCTGCATAGTACTTCAATCTATAAAATTATGATTGGGCAAAATAATAATATTTAAAGGGGGTGCCCCTTTTAGTGCTTCACTAAAGTCATATTCTTCACATATACATTCCAGGTCAATACTGGAGATTTTAAAATAAAACACATGGCATTAGGTGATTAATTAACAAATAAAATCAATTAATTTATGGAACAAAGATCAGCAGTTCTGGAACAGTTCCTGCAAGAACAGTATCATCAAGTGCATTTGTAAAACCCATCAAGCACCATGATG
This sequence comes from Clarias macrocephalus, assembly GCA_011419295.1. NCBI lineage: Eukaryota > Metazoa > Chordata > Actinopteri > Siluriformes > Clariidae > Clarias > Clarias macrocephalus. The sequence continues at coordinate 6,535 of JAAGKR010008023.1, read as the reverse complement.
AAACTGGCTCTCATGAAGACCTTCCCAGGAAAGCAAGACCAAAACTTACCTCTGCTGCAGAGAAGTTCATTTAGAGTCACCAGCCTCAGAAATCACCAATTAACAACCAGCAAAGATTAGAGTAGTTATGAAGACTTTGAAGAGCATAAGTAGCAGACATCTCAATATCAACTGTTCAAAGAGATTGTGTAGTCTGGATGCCTCAGGCATTGTTTTACAGTGTAGACAAAAATAAAAATCAGGAAAGACCATGGAGTTAGAAGAGGTGTACAAACATTTGACTGGTGGTGTATAGATTAGGTGAAACAATAAAAAAAGGAACTGCAAAATGAGAAATACTTACTTAGGATCCCATTGACTTTGGACTTGTCCAGGACTATTTTTACTTCTGGCACCTTTCCGTGCTTCCCAAATGTCACTGCATTTTGGCTCCTCTGCAGTAAAGAACTCATCAAAAAGAAGATGAACCAAGCAAAGGCAGTCCTTCCGTGCCTCTGCATGGATCAAAGCTAGACGGGTAGAGGACAGGAAAAGACCACTTTCTGGATATAGCTCTTGCTTTCCCGATGTGTTTTTTTTAGCCATAACATTAGCCTGATGGTGTATTGAGTGTTGTATATATGATGCATCAGTTTGGAGGTAGTAGTTCAGGTAGTAGTCCTTACTTGAGATGTGGGCATGACCTGGCGTGCCATGACAGTACACCTCCCTCTATGAACGCCACCTGGCGTTCTTGAGGGTGCCTCGGGGTGGAGATTGTGAAACTCTGTTATCAAAGATCGATCCAAGATGAACCTGGCTGGTACCCAACATCTCTCCTCAGGTCCGTAACCCTCCCAGTTTACCAGGTACTGTAGGCCGCGTCTAGGGGGAGGAGGAGGCAGTGGAGGTGGAGACAAGGGACATGGAACTAGCCGGCGGACATGGGAGACGTGGAACGTGGGATTAATTCGGCGCATGGATAATGGCAGGGCTAGTCTGACTGAGCATGGGTTAATGACTCGAGAGATAGTAAATGGGCCGATGAACTTAGGCGAAAGTTTCTGGGACGTTGTTTTAAGTGGTAGGTTGCGTGTGAAGAGCATAACTTTTTGTCCGACGCGGTAAGTAGGAGCGGCTGAGCAGTGGAGATTAGCTTTGCTTAGATGGTAACGGAGCGTCGTAGTTGAGCGCAGGCCCGTTGCCATGTCCTCTTACAGCGACGGATGAAAGCTTGAGCGGAAGGGACAGCAGATTCTGCCTCCTGTGTGGGGAACAGTGGAGGTTGATAGCCAAGACAACACTGAAATGGTGACATGCCTGTGGATGAGGTGGGGAGAGAGTTATGGGCGTACTCAATCCAAGGGAGAAAACGGCTCCAAGAAGCTGAGTCCCTTGAGGTCATGCATCTCAGAGATTTTTCTAGCTCCTGATTCATACGCTCGGTTTGGCCATTGCTTTGAGGATGAAATCCTGATGAAAGGCTGGGGGTGGCGCCAATGAGGCCACAAAATGCTTTCCAAAATTGTGCCGAAAATTGTGGTCCCCTGTCAGAGACTATATCTGATGGAAGGCCATGAAGTCTGAAGACATGGGAGATGAGGAGTTCAGCTGTCTCCTTGTCAGACGGAAGCTTGGGTAATGGAATAAAATGGGCAGACTTAGAGAACCGGTCGACCACTGTCAGAATGCAGGTATTATTGTCAGATGGCGTCAACCCAGTTACGAAGTCAAGTGAGATGTGAGACCAGGTGGATGGGGAGGGGCCTGAGGAGTCCCTCGGGAGGAAGGTTTGTTGTTTTATTCCTGACAGACATCACAGGATGCTACAAAGCCTTTGACGTCTTCCTTGATAGTCGGCCACCAGAAACGTTGATTAAGCAGTGAGAGGGTGCGGGTTGCCCCCGGGTGACAGGCTAGCCTAGAGCTGTGGCCCCATTCTAAGACTTGGGGGCGAACAGAAACAGGGACAAAAAGCAGCCCAGGTGGGACATTACTGGGGCCTGGCTCCTGTTCAAAGGATTGTAGAACCAGGTTTTCCACATCCAGCCGGGTTACAGCTACAAGGCACTGGGGTGGGAGTATGGTTTCCCTAGTGGATGCATCCTGAGGGGCGGGGAACTGTCGGGAGAGGGCATCAGGCTTAGTATTCTTGGATCCTGTGCAGTATGACAGCGTGAAGTTGAACCGTGAAAAGAAAAGTGACCAACGTGCTTGACGTGAGTTGAGTCTTTTGGCTGTCTTGAGATATTCTAGATTTTTGTGATCAGTCCAAACAAGAAACGGGTGTTCAGCTCCTTCCAACCACTGTCTCCATTCTTCAAGGGCTAGCTTGACTGCGAGCAACTCGCAATCCCCGATGTCATAGTTCCGTTCAGGGGGCGTTAGCCGACGAGAAAAGAATGAGCATGGGTGAACCTTGTTGTCCTTCTGTTGTCCACTCCTGTCTCAGATGCATCGACTTCAACAATGAACTGGAGAGAAGTATCAGGGAAGGTGAGGATGGGTGCTGTGGTGAAGCCCCTGCAAGGGATGAGGAAGGACGGATGATTCCAGCTGAAAGTGACTCAGAGATGTATTGTTCCATGGCTTCTCTCTCGGGACGAGAGAGAGAGTAGAGTCGCCCTTTAGGTGGGGTGGTACCTGGGAGAAGGTCGATGGCACAGTCGTATGGACGGTGAGGAGGTAATGAGATGGATCGTGACTTGCTGAACACATGGTGAAGTTCATTGTACTCGGCAGGGACCTTAGAAAGGTCGGGGATCTCCTCCAGAGAGGTCGGTAAGACTCGTCTGATGGCGGCAGAACGGAGTCATGAGGAGTGGCAAGTAGGGCTCCAATCCAGGATGCTTCTTTTTTCCCAGTCGATGTGAGGGTTATGTAGTCTTAACCATGGGAGACCCAGAACTATTGATGAGGAACGTGGTGGTCTCAACATGATTACCAGAAAACTGCAGTGTGACTGGAGCAGTGCGCTGGGTGATTGAAGAGAGCTTGCTGCCATCCAGAGCCTGTACGCTAAATGGTTGGTTAAGTGGTGTGTGTGGAATCTTGAGTTGAGAAACCACAACCGAGGAGATTAAATTTTGGTCTGCTCCAGAGTCTACTAGGGCGTGCATGACGTGGGGCCAATTGTCATATATCAGGGTCACAGGAAAGCGGGAACGGAGGTCAGGGAATGGATAGTGTCTAGGGCCCCCCTGCACCCCCAGAACTACCGGGGGGGGCCTGACTTTTTAAATGACAAGTTTGTACGACATGCCAGACCTGACCACAGTAGAAGCAAGCACCGTCATCCTTCCTGCGTTGGCGTTCCTTGGGCGAGATGTGCGTGCGGTCGACCTGTCTGTAGCTCCAGCAAAAATGAGCGGCAAGTGGACGGGTTTCCATCATAAGTAGGCGGTGCTGGGAGGCGTGGTTCATGACTGACAGAATACACAGGAGGCAGAGCCTGGGGAATGGGAGCGGGAGGTGGTTGTGCAACATCAGACTTTATTTGTAAGGTGAGAGCAGTTAAAGCCTCTGTTACCTTATGAAGGTTGTGGTTGTGTTTTTTTCTTTCTTTATTATTTATTTTATTTATTTATTTTGTAACAAAATAAACGGTAATCGTGCATGACGGTGATGGCACAACTTTGCTTCGGGAGAGTTTGTCACCTTTTCTTCTAAACTCCTTTTCAAGATTTGACTGTTTGCCGACTGGAACTTTATCTTGCCTGGATTATCTGTTAAAAATAATTACCAGCTATGGAACAAGAACTACTAGACTTGTGAGAGCAGATACGCCACCTGCAGGCACAAAATGAGCAGCTGATGCAGGAGCGCTCCCCATCCAGTAGCCATGCTTCCAACCAACCACCCCCTTCTATGACTAATGCTAATTCCTCATCTTCAGTTCCGTTCAGTAGGGTACTTTGTCCCCCGAGAGAGATGGTGTCCTCGTTTTTGGAAATACGGACTCAACATTGAGTATTGAGGACTGGACTGAGGAGGCCAAGGTGTGTACTGGGGGTAGGGGTTGGTCTGATGAGGAAAAAGTGATGTTTTTACTTGACCATCTGGGGGGGGGGGGGGACGAGGCTAGAATGGAGATAAAACTCCGTCCATCAGCTAATAGAGAAACTCTCGATGCTGTTTTTGACATTCTGACAGATTTGTATGGGGGTAAACAGATATTTGTGCAATTACAACAGACGTTCTATGAGCGAAAACAGAAAGAATGTGAATCATTGACTGAATTTTCCCATGCCTTAATGTCCCTAATGGACTTGATTCTTGCTGGTAATCCAGGCCCTGTTCCAAATTCTGACAGGATTCTACGTGATCAGTTTGTGGAACATTTTTGAGATGTGCTGTTGAAACGTGAATTAAAACGAGTAGTAGGGGAGAAGCCATCTTCCACTCTACTGGAGGTCCGAAGTGAAGCTCTTAGGTGGGTGGAAGAGGGGAACCGGGAGGTAGCTGCTTCAAATATTCAGTCATGGTGTAATGTTACTCAAGGCAGGGTAGCTGAGCCTGAGCCTAAGGTTAGATTTCAGCAGTCTTTAGAGCTAACAGAGATTAAAGAGACCCTGAGGCAGCAACAAGTACAAATAAACAAGCTTACCCAACGCCTTGGTACACTTATGCCTCAAAAGAATGAGTCATCTGGTACTTCAGTTAGGCCAAATAGTTCACGACGGTGCCTTCGTTGTAATAGATTTGGCCATATAGCTAGATATTGTCGAGAACCCTGACCTATAGAATCAAACTCTAGAACACCTCAAGTGAATGTAAATGAGGCTGCTGTGGAGGCTCCTGATGGTGCAGCCTCCTCTACAATTTTGAGTCATAGTGTGAAGGAGTCTAATACAGATTCACAGACACCTGTTTGCCCCAACATCTTACAGCGTTTGGTGGGCAAATGTCCAATTGTAACTGTGCAGATGGATACGGGGTCAATGGTGACTACTATAACCGAGTCATATTTTGAGAGGCATTTTCGACAATTGGGGGTAGATGTACTTAAAAACTGTAGTTGGCTTCAACTAAAAGCAGCTAATGGTCTTGAGATACCATATGTGGGATATTTTGAAACCGATGTGACCGTATTGGGGCAGACTCTCCGGGGACGGGGGATTTTGGTGGTAAAAGATCCTATTGATACTTTTTTCCAACAGAGGAAAGGGCTTACTCCTGGCCTTTTGGGTATGAATGTTATTGAAAAGTGTTATAATGATCTGTTTGAAAAACATGGTCCAGCATTATTTTCAGTTCCACAGGTCAGGCAGGCCGAGCTAGGCTGGAAAGAGGCCCTTTTACAGTGCCATCGAGTAGATGATTCCCCCTTTCTTGGATTTATGGGTTATGTGAGAGTGCAGTCCCACCATCCTGTTCAGATTCCAGCTGGGACCATGAGGTTAATACCTGCATTGTGCTCTAAGAGAATAAACAGTTGCACTGTTTTTTTAGAACCACTAAAAGGCAGGGGCCTTCAGGGATTGAGAAGGAGGCTGTTAAGACACTTTTACGTTTTTGCCAAGCATGATAGCGACTTGGGTGTACAAATATAATTGATCATCAAATACCTTTGGTAGATGAGACACCAGTTCGCCAGCGATATCGCCGAATTCTTCCCAGTCAGTTTGAGGCTGTGAAGGTACATATTAAAAACCCTTAGGAGTCGGCGGAGCCGCTGACGGGTCCACTTGCATTTTTTTTCTGGTAACCGTGAAAATAATTTAAAGTGCTCTGTCATTTTTGATCCTACACATAAGTGTATAACATCATTTGAATCTGTAAAGGATCTACTTTTATTGCTAAACACTCACAATATCCACAAAACGTTGTGCTTTTGTAAAATAAAGAAAATAAACAGGGTGCGCTTTCAGCCGTCTCAGTCTCCGTGAATTTTTTTTTAACATGTTGTTTAAATGAACTGAAACTCCATGAATACTGTACACACAGACATGAGAAATATATCTATAGAAAGCTTAAAGGGTCTACTTTTAAATTATGCAAGTTACATTCTCAACAAACATTCTCATTTTATGTAATCCGTGTGAAACCAAGGAGAGGCACAGGATTTCTCTCGCACTTCATTATCCGATAATGACCTGAGACAGGCCACGCCCACACGCTATTCACACGGACAACAGTCCGGGTAATCTACAGGCGAGGCCACGCCCACACGTTATTCACACGGAGAACAGTCCGGGTAATCTATAGGCAAGGCCACGCCCACAGATACCACGCCCACACGCTATTCACACGGAGAACAGTCAGGGTAATCTACAGGCGAGGCCACGCCCACACGCTATTCACACGGAAAACAGTCCGAGTAATCTACAGACGAGGCCACGCCCACACGCTATTCACACAGAGAACAGACTCGGTAATCTACAGGCGAGGCCACGCCCACACGCTACTCACACGGAGAACAGTCAGGGTAATCTTCAGGCGAGGCCACGCCCACACGCTATTCACACGGAGAACAGTCAGGATAATTTACAGGCGAGGCCACGCCCACACGCTATTCACATGGAGAACAGTCCGGGTAATCTACAGGCGAGGCCAC
>JAAGKR010008022.1:20138-33454 GCA_011419295.1 Clarias macrocephalus | reverse complement strand
ATATTAACACAAAAGGAAGAATGTAGGTTAACTGATACCTTTGTAAGTTCTTGTAGAATGAGAGGGCTGCCCACCATGGACTCCACCACAGGCTGGCATTCCAGAACCCTCTTTCTCTCATCAGCCACGTCTCTGTCCTCAGGTTGAAGGGCTTCATCTTTGACCAGCTTGCCCTTGGACATAAAAAATAAATTCATGTGAATCCACGTACCATGTATAAATTCAGTCTTAGAACACCTTACATTTGACATGCATTTAGGCATATTAAAGATTAGTACATTTTCTGTCTAAATGCATGTCTAAGCTTCTGTACAGCAAAACATTACATGGCCTACTATAAAACATAACTGCTACTTTCTTCCCTCTGCTCCCACACCTTTTTGCATCTTCTGCAGATGTTGAAGACTGTGCTGATGCACTGGAGCTCGATGACAAAAAGAAGGACAAGGAAAACTACACCTTGGAGGGACATGGCCACCAGGTAGCAGCCTACTCCTGGTTCATTCATGGAGAAGTAGTTTAATTGGTAGGTGATATCTGAGGAAAACCACAAAAATTAAAGCTACAACTTGTAAAAATGTAAAGTGTAAAGCAAAGATGTAAATGGTATGAATAATTACTCTTTTCCCTTAACATCTGGGAAAAAAATGCTTAATCATAAATTTTAAAAAAATATACGTCAATAAAATTCAGACGTCACTTAGAACACCAAACATCAAAGTAAATAAAAACTGCGATCCCTGTGACTTTGACTATGGCATGGTTCTTACCAGATGATTATTAACATAACTGTTCTCCCTAGTATTTAATTGCTTATTTTTGGTGAGTCTACACTAATGTTAGTCTCAAATCTCTTGTTCTTAACTGACAAGAGGAAAACCAGACGTGGCTCAAGATCTGATGTGTTGTACGGTCTGAAATGCTTTTATGCTCACAATGGTTGCAAATAGTGCTTATCTGAATTCAGCTCAACCTAGTTACTGAAGGTCATTCTGAGAATGTTGTGTGTGAAATTCTCAGGTGATCTGCGTCTCCAGGTGTACAGGTGTTCCTACTAAATGACTAAACTAATTTCAAAATAAATCTATATTCCAACATCACATGATAAGACATAAGACATGAGAGTTATGATCAAAAAGAATGTGGATTCTAAAGATGAACATATGATATTAATAGAATATAAGGATGATTAAATATAAACAATATAAAAATAAAACTCACTGTAAATTCTGCAGATTTCCTTAGTTAGGATGTTGGTGGTGCAGAAGCTGATGGTCTCGTAGTTTCGGTAGAATTGGCAGAAGGACATGCCGAGGCAGTAATTGGGGAATAGCATAAATAATTTGTCCAGGAGTCGAGAAAGTTTCTGCAGCTGCAACTCTAAAAACAGTAGCAGAATCAGAAAAATAGTGGTTATAGATACTTAAGACTTTTTTTGTCTGGACTATTTTCAAGTAAGTTGCCAACAGACCCGTTAACATTCTTAACTCAGCCCTCTTTCCTTCTTTATTTATACTGTTAGCCTGTTTAAAAAAAACTTCTCTCTTAATCAGGTCCCAGCGTTCTCTGTAGCTGGATACATGTGTGTAAAACCTCTTACCAGGAATGGTCATGATGGTGACAGCAAGAAATGTCGCTGTGCCACTGATGATGTTGAAGATGGTGAGGCGTGTATAGGCAGTAGCAGCACTGGAGAACAGGAAGCTGAGCATATACATGAGTGGAATCACAGCCCAGCCATAAAGCAGGAACATAAGCAGGACATCCACGAGGTGATTTTCCTCAACAAAGGCCTTCACACCAAACGCACGGAACACTACCTAAACAGTGGGGGTAAAGTGAACAATGAACCAGAACATTACGACCACCTGCCTAATATGCTATTGGTCTTCTGCTGTTGCCAAAACAGTACTGACCTGCTGAGGCATGAGCCCTACAAGACATTTGATCTGCAGTAAGCAAAGTTTCAGCAATTAGACCATTAGATCAGCAAAAATTCTTCTAATTGTCTGATGGAGCCGCTGTGGATGTTCCAGATATCCCGCATATGCTTGACCTTGAACTCTTTGTCATGCTGCCGAAATCACTCCATGACACTGTGTGCAGGCTGACAAGGAGACATTGTGTTGCTGAGAGTAGCCTCTCTCATGTTGGGATACCACATCTATGGAGTGGTGTAACTGGTCAACCACAATGTTTAGATGGGTAGCACACATTAAACTGAGGTCAAATCTTTAAGCCTGCTCATGTTTCCTGCATCCAACATGTAAACTACAAGACCTGACTATTTGCTTATTATCTAATGTATGCCAGATTATGACACGCACCGTTGCTACAAGATGTACACAGTGCGTACAGGCTAAGTTTTTTTTTAAACAGGCTCACAGTGTCATGGAGTGATTTTGATGTTATTTGCTTCATCAGTGAGCGGTCATAATGTTTTGTCTCATTTATGTACATATGTTAGCATTCAAATAAAGCTTAGAGAAGACAGTATAGTAATAATAATGCCTATGACGTGTAAACACAATATAGATATTCAGTATAAAGGGTGAGAAATATCACAAAAAGACTTTTGCAATTGTAGATTAATTAACTTTAAATAAAATACTCTACACTCGCACCTATCTCCAACTATTCCATAACATTCCAGGTAAGTAAAACTCAAACACAGCAGTTACCTAAGGATCCATTTACATACTGCATATCTGACACAAATATTTGCACATTGACAAAGATAATGTTATTTTCGCTTTGTAATACGATATATCGGAACCAAAATTAATTCATGCGTATGAACTAATTTTCACATGCAAAGTATGTGAATTATGTTATTATGTCTGCCTTTTTTAGAAGCTATAGAGAGGTACTGACCAGCATTAAACGACAAGGCAGTAAAAAGTTGATCAGGTCCCAGCGCAACGCAGAGAACCAGAAGTTGGAGATGTAGACACTGCTCACCCGCTGTACGTGCTTGGACTTCACAGAGCGTTCAACAAACAGGAGTAGTGCAAAGGTGCTGGCCAAAGATGCCATTCCATTTGTAACCTGGATTACAATTGAGTTATAATTTCAGCCAATATCAAAAAAGCTAGGAACGTCTGGAGCCCGAAGTACGAATACTAATAAGGAGACTTCAACACACCAGTAACTTAATTAAACAATTTATAATAACATTTACACATATTACACTGCAATCCACGACAAAACATAAAATAAACAATAGAGTGCATGCAACTCGTCCCCCTTTTTTTCTTTATTTTATGAGCTCAGCAGTCTCGTATTTCTAATCAGGAACTAGATCGTTGGGACCCAAATACAGTGGTTCGTGCTCGTTCCTACCACACCGAAGAGTGAAAGCGCATATCAATCCTCTTATCAGAATACAGTTCTACAGCACCAGGAGTGAAGCTGATGTCTTCACAATTACCAGTATGAGCTAGGTCTCCTACTGTTGGGTCAATTGAGGTATTCAGCTGGGACTCAATTAACAAGTGAGTCTCACCTTTGTTTGGCTCAGCATTATCAGACATGTCATGGGCTGCTAACGTTTGCTCAGCATGCAAGTCATGACAGTCACCTGTACCTTCTACGTGTCTGGGTTGGTCAATACATGAATGCTTGATATCTTTTTGGCAGTAGCTCGGTAAAGACTGTGTAACTATATTTACAGTACTCCGTGGTACATCAACCTCTGGAATGCAACTCACATCTTGGACATCTACAAGTGTCTCAACAGCGCAAGTCATGCCTGGAGATCTATGATGTTGTGTATGTTGCACATCAGGAGTTGTAAGATCAGGTTGCAGAGGGACTTGGTAGGTGGTTAAATCCCTAGAGTCTTCGACATTGGGAGGTGTACTATACCAGCATACTGGAATGATTTCATCATCACCATCATCTTCTAAAAATTCCTCTGGGTCTGTTGCAGAGCTAAGTCGGGTTGGTGGCCTACGCCTTTGTGTCTGCTTAGCGGACTCATTACTCGTCTCAGGAGAAAGATAGCCGCAAGGAATCAATAAATCCCTATGAAGCGTTCTAAGTGGACCATCTTGACCTTCAGGTTTGACAGTATAGACTGGAAGAGTTCCTGCCCTGTTAACCACTACATGTATGACTGACTCATCTGTCTGACACTTTGTGCTTACTCCGAATACGGACATTTCTGACCAATACTCGGTCACCAGGTTCTAGATTGGAGACAGTTACACGTTTGTCAAATCTGGTTTTGTTCTGCCTTGCTACTTTGGAAGCATTACCAGAGGCCAACTTGTAACTTTCTGAGGCTCTGCACGTACTGAGAATGTGACGTATGCCGCCCTTTTGTTACAGGCAACCCAAATGCAAGATCAAAGAGCAAGCGAGGCTGACGCCCAAACATTAATTCGTACGGTGAAAATCCTGTGACATCATTCCGACTACAATTATAAGCATAAGTGGCTTCACGAAATCACGCCAGTGAGACTTTTCTTGGCTTTGGAGAGTGCCTAGCATACCTAGCAAACCTCTGAACAGGGTTTCCCCTGGGGTGGTATAGAGTAGTCCTCATCTTCTATATCCCAGCTACCTGACAAAGCTCTTTTATCATGCGAGATTCAAAATCTGGGCCCTGGTCGCTATGAAGTTTCTCAGGGATCCCATAATGCACAATAAAATTTTTCCACAGGCATTTTGCCACGGTGCGGGCCTTCTGGTTAGGTGTCACTAAGTTTTCTGTTGTATCAACAGAAAACTTAGTGAAATGGCCTGTAATTACCAAGATATCTTTGGTTCCACTTTGGTCTGGTTCAAGAGAAAGAAAATCCATACAAACAAGTTCAAGGGGTCTCGTGGTAATGATATTGACTAAGGGTGCTGCTTTCTCAGGCAATGCCTTTCGGCGTACACATCTCCCACAACTCTGTACTCTCCTTTCTACATCTGTGGCCAACTTCGGCCAGTAGAATCTGGATCTCGAACAAGGTCTATGGTACGCTCAATGCCCATATGATCCATATGATCATGCAGGCTGGTCAAAACAGTTTCACGAAGTTCAGATGACAGCACAAGCTGGTAGTGTGTTTGAGACCCTACCTGACGCCTCCTGTATAGGACTCTGTTTATGAGCTCAAGGCGACCCAACCCTCGCAACAGAAGTGGGAGTTCTGGAAGCTCATGTCTCAGTGCTGGTATTGGTTTTTGTCCATCCTCAATTTGGGAAATGATATGTTTTAGTCATTGACCAGCTCTCTGTTTAGTCATTAGCTCTACTTCAGTTACCTGTGGAACACCTGGCAATCCTGTAACCTCATCTCCCTCCCCATAGCTGTCGGGCACAGCACTAGCAGACATAGCAATGATCTCAATAAGGGGAAAACAGTCAGCATAGGCTTCATGGTCATTACCGCCACTGTAGACAAACTGTCTCTAACAGATAGCCTTCACAACAGCTTGGTCTGTTGCATCAATATTCCTGGGATCGGAGAGATGATCCCGTGTGAATTGATAGATACGTTCTCTCTCCTTTTGAGATTTTGTATCATCGAGAAGGGCCCCATGAGGTTGGCGGGACAACCCATCAGCATCTGCATTCTGCTTGCCAGGATGGTTCAGGAGTTTAACTGAGAACGCAGACAGTGCTGAGAGCCACCTATAACTGGTTGCAATATGCATGTCAAGGGATTGCAATATGCATGTCAATATGCATGTCAAGGGATTGCTATCGGTGACTACAGTGAAATGGTTGCCATATAAATAGTCGCTAAACTTCTCTGTCACAGACCATTTAAGTGCTAGAAACTCCAACTAATGGGCAGGGTAACGAGATTCGCTATGTGACAGTCCTCTGCTCGCATAGGCTATGACTCGCAGTTGACCTTCCTGTTCTTTATACAAAACAGCACCAAGGCCTGTGGTGCTAGCATCGGTATGGAGTACGTAGGGCCTCTGGGGATCAGCAAACCCTAAAACAGGTGCAGTGGTGAGTTTCTTTACAATCATTTCAAATGCCTGTTGGCACATTGATGTCCAGCGGCTTCTAAATGGCTCTTTAGGGTTGTGGTATTGGTTTGGTCTGAATTTTGCTTGTCGTCTCTTATGAGAAGGTGGGTAACCAGAAGTTAAATCATGAAGGGGTTTGACTATGCTGGAGTAGCCCTTGACGAACCTCTTGTAATACAAGAAAGGACTTCAACTCTCGTAGGTTCTGAGGTACGGCCCACGTCTGAAGAGCAGCAACTTTTTCTGGGTCCGTTTCTACTCCATCCCGAGAGACCACATGGCCAAGGTAACGGACAGACGTCTGAAAAAACATGCACTTCTCAGGAGACAGCTTCAGCCCAAACTCCCATAGTCGCTTAAGTACCTTTGTCAATCTTGCTTCATGTTCCTCCAGAGTTTTGGAGAATACTATTAGGTCGTTAAGGAAAACAAGTACCTCTTTTAAATTCATGTCTCCCATGCACTTTTCCATCAATCGTTGAAAGGTACTTGGTGCATTTGTCACTCCTTGAGGCATGCGATTAAATTCCCAAAACCCAAGAGGGCACACAAAAGCTGTTTTGGGTTTATCTGCTTCCTCAACTTCTATCTGATAATAACCGGATTTCAAGTCAAGAACTGAAAACCATTGGGAACCAGAGAGCGCTGTGAAAGTGTCCTCCAACCTGGGAAGTGCATAGGCGTCTTTTATTGTCTGTAGGTTTAATTTCCTATAATCAATACATAACCGGACCTGGTTATTTTTTTTCTAACTACCACAAATGGTGATGCAAAGGGAGATTCTGACTCCCGGATAACGCAGGCATCAAGAAGCTCTCGGATGTGCTCGTGGACAGCCTCAATGTCCTGTGGATTGGTCGAGCACGGTATTTAAAAGGGGTTTCTTCAGAGAGTTTTATACAGTGCGTTACTCTGTCCGTTCTCCCAAAATCTAGGTTATGTTGCGCAAACAGATCCGGCATGCTATTAAGAAGATCAGTGATGAATCCTTCCACTCTGGGGGCACTGGAGACTCTCCAAAATCAAACCTTAAACTTGACCTCTGGGGTGGTTTAGTCGCGGATGTACTTCTTAAGCTGTGCCCCTGTGACTGAATACCACGATGAGCACTGACTTCAGCAATCTCACACTTTGCAGGGATGAAAATATCATGATCAGACTCATTGCTGATCACAACTGGGAGTTTATGGGGTAATTGCTTGGGGAAATTACTCAAGCAAGTTCTCACTAACAGCCCACCAGGTAAAGCAGAAGAGGATGGATGGTCGACAACAACAGACCGTTCACTTTGGAGGCCACGAGCTACAGTTATGCCCTCTGAGACCACTGTGTTCCCAGCTGGAACAACTTGAGGACCCCTGCCTGGCAATTTTACCACACCATGATGGCTGATGATAGACTGCTTCCGCCTGAACTCCAGCATTTTAACAACAGCTTTGTGACCATATGGGACTGGCTGATGAGTTGCTATATTAGCTTCACAGTAGATGTCATACAAAATGTCAAGGGTATTTGTGCCAATGAACATAAGGGATTGCAAAGCAGCTTGCACATCGGGCACTACCAATGCAAGTGTGGACACTTCAGCCAGCAATCCCAGGCAATCTTTCGGGAATGTGACAGTAATCTCTATATAGCCTAGATAAGGTACTTGGTGTCCATTAACCCCCTCTACTTCTACTTGGGAGCCTGTGTACCTTTTACCTTTAACAAACACCTGTACTCTTGCTGCCAATCAGTCCTTTCGGAAACACGAAAGGTGGTGTCATGCTAGCACATGATTTGGTTACGTTATTGATAGCAACGTCTCAGGGACATATGGATCTTATTTCAGCCCCCATCTGTCCCATAACAGAGGCTGGATCTAATTTAAACTTGAGTTGGGTGTGTTTGGACGAGTCCGCCTTTCCCAAGCAAGCTGTTTCTCTTCTAACTGTTTCCTCTTTTCTCTTACTAAAGCATGGTTTGCAGCATCGGTGCAAGAAGGGCATGTGGCCATCACCTCCACAGTTAAAACAATACCAGGGCTTAGGTTTATTGCTCTGCATCCGATTGTTTGCCCTGACTGGTTTACATTTGAATTGTCGGGTTTTGGTTTGTTGGGTGATCTTACTGCCACTTATCTGGTATTGAATCTCCTTGTCTCTTTCTGTGGCACAAGAGAGGTCAACTGGCTTTGTAGGCTAGCTATTTGTTTCCTGACATCTTCAATGGCACTAGTATATGCATCTGGGGTTTCTTTTGGCTCAACACATGCGCTTATACTCTGAGAACGAAGATGCTCTAGAAGAGTTAATGTGTTTGTTCATTTGATCAGCTTTGGCCGCCTTTCTGTCTTCCTCAGTGTGTAGCATTAACAACAGGTCAGAGAAAGGTGGAGGAGAGCTCTTCTTTTGCTCAAGCTGTAAACTAGAAAGGATCACTATCCCAACACCCTCTGCAAGCGATGAAGGTAGTTGGATGGTTTTTCACGCGGGTCTTGGAGGATATTCATAAACCGAGCAAAAAGCTCTTTGCCATCCTCAACAGTACAGAAAGCTGAATTTAGCAATCGTAAATAAGCTACAGGATGTTTGTCAGGGCCTAGTCCTTTAACTAACTCAGCGGCGGGAGGAAGCAAGCTCTCCAGAATCCTTCTCGATACCTGAAAGTGGGACATGCTGGGATCACTTAAAAGTAACTCAATATGTGAGCGCCATGTGTCGTAATCTGTTTCATTACTAGGTCTAGGAATTTTTCCTGAAAAGGTCCGAAGCCTTACTGTGGATTGAACGTATGGGCCTATGTCCTCCTTCCGTACAATGTGCTCAACTACCACCTTCTGAACTTCAGGAGATAGACAAGGATTTCTTTACATTGGAAAGTGTATCTGGGGAAGTGGCACCTTGGCCACTTTTTGCCTGAAGGGGTTCTGGTTGTGAATGAGGCTCTGGCATCTTAGCGCTATCAAGCACTGGTGTCTCATCAACTGTTTCTATGTGTATGGGACAGAGTTCCTCCTTGCCAGATTCCACCGTCTCAATAGTCTCACTAATCTGCGTCATCATCTCTTTTAATACTTATTCTTAATTTTTCTCACTAAGTTTGGCTAAGCCCTTTAGTTCAGTTAGATACGACCTAGTAAACCCTCCACCAATCTTAGCAGTGTAAACACTGGCTAGTGTTCTAACATGGTACACAACACTAGGATCACCTTCCTGTACATACTGATGTTGCAAAAGCGGTTCTAAAGCTTCTAGAGCTGAGCTATTCGAATATTCAACGATCAGGTTTTGATAAAATTCAGATGTGGCATCTTCAACTAAAAGCAAGTTTCGAATTGAGCCATACTTCTTAAGAAAATCAATCACCTATTCATCCTTCTCCAATCTGCTTACACCACTCAATAACTGCATTGGGAATCTTAACTCCTGATTGCTGTATGAATGTAATCCATTCATGTTTTCTCCTTACTAGTATCCAGTTACAGCCTGGGCTCCTGGCTGGCTCGCCACTAATGTAACCTGGATTACAGTGGAGTTATAATTTCAGCTTGCTGTGGTCAATATCAAAAGAGCTAGGAACGTCTGGAGCCCAAAGTACGAATACTAATAAGGAGACTTCAACACACCAGTAACTTAATTAAACAATTTATAATAACATTTACACATATTACACTACAATGCACGAAACACTTACAGTATATGACAAAATATAAAATAAACAATAGAGTGCATGCAACTCGTCCCCCTTTTTTTCTTTATTTTATGAGCTCAGCAGTCTCGTATTTCTAATCCGGAACTAGATCGTTGGGGCCCAAATACAGTGGTTCGTGCTCGTTCCTACCACACCAAAGAGTGAAAGCGCATGTCAATCCTCTTATCAGAATACAGTTCTACAGCTCCAGGGGTGAAGCTGATGTCTCATCTCCAGCATGTAGATGATGTCTCCTCTCATGGCTCGCCACCAGTCGACTGGAATTATCTTGTTCCAACTTCTGAAGCTGTTAGTTTGAGCCCGAAATACATACAATGCTCCACACCTTTAAACAGGTCACCCAATCATTATACATCATTACAAAAATACACATCACAATTGTAATCTTAACAAACAGGATGATGCTAATCACATATTTTTTCACATGCATTAGATGCTAACACAACGTGCTCACTAGCTTGATGGTGACCTGCCAGGATAACAAAGCTCCGGGACCCCCTAAGAAAATGGCCTCTGATTGGCCAGCACTCCATAACGCCCAATGCGATTGGCTCCCCCCACTCGACCAAGCATATGCATGCCTATACTGCTACACATGACACAGAAGTGAAACTGTATCGAGGCTTTCCTTTTTTCCTTTTTTTATTGCCTATCTAATATGGTCTACACATACATGAGGTTAATAGCAATGGCAAAGCCAGTCTGACCCCTGAGCAAAAGAAAAAAGCAAAAGAAAGGACAACTATGAAAAGGACAAGAAAGTAAAATGACACAGATTTAGATTTGAGCTTGAAGGAAGAAATTATTGGTTAACTGAGGACACTGAAAGTTATGTAACTCTGCATCACATATTATGTTACAACTATGCTACAAACGGAAATATTAGTCATTTTAAAAATGCGTAAAATCTGTCTGTCTTTCTTGATAGTCGCCAATTCAAAATGTTATTATTGGCTATATTCCCATAATACACTGCAAGCACAGATTGGCAAAAACAATGACATATAGTTCTGTTTAGACTTGGTTAACAAATGGGGCAGAAATAAAACAAATTTAGTTCCATAATTTGTAGCGCCTTTGTCAAGTCAAGTCAATTTTATTTATATAGCGCTTTTAACAATTGACATTGTCGCAAAGCAGCTTTACACAATAAAAAGAAGTAAGTCTGTATGCAATGTGTATGAATCAAAATGATAAGATTGTCCCTGATGAGCAAGCTGAGGGCGACGGTGGCAAGGAAAAACTCCCTGGGATGGTAATAGGAAGAAACCTTGAGAGGAACCAGACTCAACAGGGTACCCATCCTCATCTGGGTGATAACGGATAGGAGGGATTGATCAACTTAATAATGTGTACTGGAAGTTCAGTGTAACAGGAGATGTGTTAAAATTAAAAGGAGTCCAGTTTGTTCCTGGAGGCTCAGGTAGACTGTAGGAGATTCCAGTCCTGAGCTATCGAACAACTGAAGTCACAGGTCCCCAGAGCATCAATCGATGATAGGACAGTCTTAATGGAAACCATCCCCAGCCACCATACAAATCCAGGCAGACCACACGGGGCATCCATGCGACGAGATCTCCAACCAGAAGCAGGACTCCAGGACAGGTTAGATGGGTCCAGAGGGCAGATCCTCCATGTCCATCCTTTTACCCAAAGCTCCGCCCACAAATTGTAAGGTGGTGAATTTATCATGACCTTCAGCAAAGATTTTTTATGACATCACATTCAAGCTGCTGGAAAGCAGAATTATGACTCCCCATCATTACTACTGATTTCTGAGTGTGTGAAGGTTTGTTGGGGGCGGGGCTAAACACAGACCAGACAGTAGGTGGCGTTTTTTCTTCTTTCTTTGGGTTTCTTCTAAGACAATATTGTACAATCATTTCATTTCTATATACAGTATTTAATTTTTCAGATTATATCCATATGATTAACTATGATGTTCATGTTTGTCAGATTAAACTCTTGACCAGTATGTTTGTGTAGTTATATCAGACAGGGTTCGGCTTGATAAACTTTTTTTTACATTTTCTACTGTAAGACATCACTCCTCACTGAACAGCATATGAATCTGTACTGACCTAAACCAGACCTGAAAGAATTTCTCTACAAGATTTAAAAGATTATATAGGTTTAGATGATGTTACTCAGTACTATAAGTGTAAAAGGTTAGCGATTTTTTTTTCCTTTGCCTGTAAAAATCACACCACCAGCTACAGACGAGTCAGTGTCCTTGTGTCGGACTCACAAGCTGCTCAGAGCGTTAGACATCAGTTTTCAGTCTAATGGTTTGACCAGTTTAATGGAAACAAGGCAGAAATCTGGCCAGGACATGGGGTCTGAAATATCTGCCCTAAATTTCTAATCATAAATAAAAAATAAATGACCTTGAGGAACAGAACTGAAACAGTACAGCGGAGAGTAATGAGTCATGCGCCTCGCCATCCTGTAACACCACGCCCACTTATACCTCAACAATTCTCTTTTATATACATTTACTTACAGAAGGATGTTTGTTTACAGTCATACATACAATGCAGGAAAACCCAGAGGTCCTGTTCTCACCTGAGAGTGCAGCTATAAACTCGCTCCATCACCAGGCCCTCTTTAGTCTCCATTTCCAAGTTAATTAGAAGAATAATCTCAGTTCTTTAGATCAAAAACCACAAAGCAGCGTGAAACTCCTCAGTCGTGAAGACTTTGAAGTTACGGCTTTACTTTGGGGAGCTGACACTGGAGACTCCTTCCACGGATGTTACATGCATCAAATGTTTACATTTAACCTTTTTAAACCAAAATAAAAATGCTGTTATAGTTTCCATAGTAACAGCTCTCTGAAATGAGTCGTTACTATGAAAACGATAACAGGACCTTAACAAGCACATTAATAAAAATGCACTACAAACAAGACGATGCTTCAGACGTTTTTAAGGAAGGCTGGACTAGAAACATCAGCTTAAAGCGCTCTGGAAGAGTTTTCATTGAACAGCTAGAACATAAACTGGCCTGTTCACAGAAAGTAAGACTGAGAAAACTATAGTCATTAACATCAAAATGGAGTTTGTTTAGATTTCATAAACTTTGATATTAAAGTAAAAACTAACGACCTATACAGAACATCAGAAAGCAGGATGCGCACACGTTACACCCAACTTCCTGTTAAACATGTGACTCCGTTTCACTGGCTGTGTTCACCTGCTCTGGACAACGATGATGAAGCTTAATCTAATCTCATATCATATCATATCATGGGAAATAACCGGAGACAACGCTCAAACAGTTGAAATCCAGATTTATTTGTCAAACGAAGGAGTAAAATCATTAAGAGACAACATTTCTACCATCACCACAGCACTAATCCACTGAACAGCCCGCACTAAAACGGTAAAACTACGCAAGGATCAGTAAAACACAAGCCAAGGGGGGAATATTTATTAGTAATGACACGATCACAGGCAAGCCAACAGAAGATGCCAATTTAACCAGCTAGTAAAGGAGAGAGAAGGAAGGAGAGAAAGAAAGAAAGAAAGCACTATTACCTACAAATACACAACAAATCGTATCGAGATGCATACTAAAGAGGAGAAGAAGAAAAATTATAATAAAGGCAGCATTTCCGAAGATTTCTACGTTTGTTTTTT
>JAAGKR010008022.1:0-20118 GCA_011419295.1 Clarias macrocephalus | reverse complement strand
TTTCCATAGTAACAGCTCTCTGAAATGAGTCGTTACTATGAAAACGATAACAGGACCTTAACAAGCACATTAATAAAAATGCACTACAAACAAGACGACGCTTCAGACGTTTTTAAGGAAGGCTGGACTAGAAACATCAGCTTAAAGCGCTCTGGAAGAGTTTTCATTGAACAGCTAGAACATAAAACTGGCCTGTTCACAGAAAGTAAGACTGAGAAAACTATAGTCATTAACATCAAAATGGAGTTTGTTTAGATTTCATAAACTTTGATATTAAAGTAAAAACTAAAGACCTATACAGAACATCAGAAAGCAGGATGCGCACACGTTACACCCAACTTCCTGTTAAACATGTGACTCCGTTTCACTGGCTGTGTTCACCTGCTCTGGACAACGATGATGAAGCTTAATCTCATATCATATCATACATCATATCATACATCATATCATACATCATACATGATGTATGATGTATGATATATGATGTATCATATCATATATCATATCATATATCATATCATATATCATATCATATATCATATCATATATCATATCATATATCATATCATATATCATATCATATATCATATATCATGGGAAATAACCGGAGACAACGCTCAAACAGTTGAAATCCAGATTTATTTGTCAAACGAAGGAGTAAAATCATTAAGAGACAACATTTCTACCATCACCACAGCACTAATCCACTGAACAGCCCGCACTAAAACGGTAAAACTACGCAAGGATCAGTAAAACACAAGCCAAGGGGGGAATATTTATTAGTAATGACACGATCACAGGCAAGCCAACAGAAGATGCCAATTTAACCAGCTAGTAAAGGAGAGAGAAGGAAGGAGAGAAAGAAAGAAAGAAAGCACTATTACCTACAAATACACAACAAATCGTATCGAGATGCATACTAAAGAGGAGAAGAAGAAAAATTATAATAAAGGCAGCATTTCCGAAGATTTCTACGTTTGTTTTTTTCCTTTCTTTCAACACATGATCAGATTGAAATTTGGGCTTTAATCAAAATCAAATCAACGCCTAAACTTTCTAAACCCCATTAATGAAAAGAATGAAAGCGCGTTCCTCATCCTGATGCTCCTCAGTCACGACGCCACGCCCAACACGAACGCAGGAGCTCTGCTTAGCCCAAAAACAAATAAAAAAAAACACTTCTTAATCTCCACTCAAGTGTGAAGGAGAAATCAGGTACGTAAACATCACAGAGAGAAACTAAAACAAACAAACAAAAAAAAAAACAAAAACAAAAAAACAACCAAAACAGTCTCAATTGAATAATTTTGAAAGAACTCGCAGGTCCACCGACGGCCGTCTGGCTTTGAATGGAAGTCCCTCTTTAAAGCCTCGCGCACCCGCCCCGGTGTACGCCAGCCTCGTTAACCTGCACCACCCCCCCCCCCCCCCCACCCCGAAAAAAACCTCACCCACGTTCAAGCCATCCAAAAACAGAGGCCAGAGGATGGAGGGAGGAGCGCGCGACCGCCCCCTCCCGTCTCCAGAGTGAAGTCCAGAGGCGTGTCGTGTCGCTCAACGAGCCTCCTGCTCGAAAAGACAAGCTTTCGTTCCCGATAGCTGACGGACGTGGCGTTATTATCTCAGATGAAGCGAAAGGGGGGGCGGGGGCTGGTTTGGGAGGAAGGGGGGGTCGTTAAAGCTGGAGAGAGCCTCATCCTCCTCACACACACACACCCCCCCCCTCCCCTGTCCTCAGGATCACCCCCCCCACACACACATTTTTTGCACGTTTTCGGGGAGACGGATGCAGACCGTGTGGTTGGTGTTATAGCTGGATCTGCTGCTGTGCTACGGGAGGGGAGGGAGGTCCCGTGTGGGCGCACGGGAGGGCCTCGACGCCCCCCCACAAACCCCCCCCGTTTATTTGCCCGCATGCAGCTCTGTGGCTCCGATGCCCCAGACCCGGTGGATTCTGGTGGATTTGTAACCCCTCGCTGGAACCGAATGTGACCCGACGCGGAGATCCGAGTTCACACCCACGCCGTCCAGCCTTCGTACAGCTGCGCCAGGTTGTCCAGGTTCGTGGCTTCCTTGATGACGTAATCCACCTGCACACACACACACACACAGAGTTAACTCCGTACACACCGACACTTCACTAGATGAACATGTGGGAGGGGTCAGTGCCTGCTCGGTGACGCTCATTCTCCGGTTGGGGTCGACGTCGCGCCCCTCCAGCTTCGCCTTCACTCTCTTCCACACACTCACAGCGTACGAGTTCCTCTCTTGCACAGCTGAGGGAAAAAAATGAATAAATAAAAATTAAACAGGTGAACTAAAATCTTTACATATTATACCCGAGCAACTCTCAGGAACTTCCTTGAACAAAACCTCCACACACACACCTCTGCCGGTTTTCGGGTCCCTGACAGTGCGTTTGGGGCTCGGGGCCAGGCTTTTGTTGGTGATTAGCAGGGTGCTGGGCGGGGTGTCCGCCGGGGTCCCCAGGTTGCGAGGGAGAGCTTTACGGGTGTTCTGAGACATGCTGTCGGGCTGCGTCTTCACGCCACTGCATCGGACCGCTGAGTACGTACACACACACGCACAGACACACACACGTTCATAGAAGTTCTTGAACAAGGGATCTAATAACATGTACAGAGAGGCACAAATGGGGCGGGGCGCGTACCAGCGGCGAAGCTCGTCTGCGCGGTCGAGGTGGGGCTCGCACACTCACTTCCTCTGTCTGTGACCAGGGGAGACGCGAATCCCACCAGGCCGTTATACACACTGCAGAGAAAACACACACGCAGCAGACGCATGTTTATTTATTTCAGACTTGAAACAAATACGGAGTGCAATAAAACATCCGAGCTTGAGCTAACGGTTCTCCCTGTTAAAGCACGAGAAAGTGTTACAGAATATAATGAGAGCGAGCGAGACAAACTGAAAGAGACGAGAACAGAGAAGGGGGGAGGAAACAGAGGGGGGGGGGGGAACCAATAGAGAGAAGAAAAAGAAAAAAACTAAAATTTGAAAACTGCGATTTCCATCATTATTAAATCAGGGAAAGCTGATGGCTCCGCCCCCTCCCGTGGTGCACCTATCGAGTGTCCCTATATAGTGAGTGTAATGAACGTGCACTTATTTGATGAAACCCAACATCCTACTCCATTAGTTGTTAACGGTTTTGTTGTTTTTGTGTTCGTCTCTGTCAAAAATAAAAATAACTTCTACATGCCAAGAGCGCGCCCACACACACACACCCCCCCACACACACACGTCACCTCTGGCTCTGTGCTTTGAGCTCCTTGAGGGTGGAGGGAATCTCCTGCAGGAGCTCCACCTGCTCCTCGCTGCGCGGCTGCCCCGTCGCCTGCACCACCGTGAACAACACGATCTGCACGTTATCCTGCCACGCCTTGTACTCGCACAGGAACTGACGCACGCTGCCCTCGTACTGCACCTCCTCCCCGTCTGCTAGAGCGCTCTCCTCATCCTGAACACACACACACGGCCTTAGGTGGAGAAGATCACTTTAGATACGTTTATATACTACATATGCGTGTACACACACACACACACCTTGGCCATGGCACGCAGCAGGTGCTTGACGTCGGCCAGCAGGCGGTTGTGATTGGACAGAGTCCCCTTAATGGTGTCCACCAGCAGCTGCAGGGTTTCAGTAACGGCATCCAGCTGCTGCTCGCGCTCCTCCTGCCCCGCCCTCTGGCTCGCCATCTCCTGAGACAGGTGCTTCTGAGCGCACGCCAACCACTCGGGGGCGCCGATCGACAACTCCATTACAGGACTCTACAGAGATGCGCGTGAGAGATTACACACACACACACACACACACACACACTGTTTATAGAACAGGATACTAAGTCTGTTAGACACACACACACACACACCAGTCTGTGGAGGAGCTGCAGCTCCAGAGACGAGACGGAGGTGCTGAACTGGGCGGCGTACGAGCACGTGGCCTGGCAGCGCTTCACCAGGTCGAACAGAGCCGCGTCCATGCTCAGGGCCTCGGGCGTGCGGGTGCGAAGACTTTCGAAGTTGAGCACCGTGCTGCACAGGAAGGTGACCTGGGTGGCGCGCTGACTCTCCTTCACCACTAGAGCGCGCCGCTCCGAGATGGTGCTCTCAAAGTCCTGCAGCACGGGCGCCAGAGCCGGGTTCGCCCCGCCCGCCCACTTCAGCCTCTGCTCGATGCTGCCCTCTAGTGACGCCAGTTTCTCCTACAGGAACGAGAACAGTGAATTACTGTACACACACACACACACACACACACACACACACACACACACACACACACACACACACACAGAGTGTAGAGGAGGAGACGTCTGACCTGAACGCTGGCGATGGCCGCGTCATCCTGGCTAAGCTTGTAGAGCTTCTTCTTCATGTTGCTGAGGATGATGGAGCGCGGCGGAGGGCTGACCGTCATGGGCTGAGAGCGAGTCCCGAGAATGTCCTCGTGCTGCCACTGGAACAGGAAGTTCATAGCGCAGAGCAGAAACGTAAAACACTCACTAGTCTTACCTAGAATTCTACTGTGGTGGGAAAAAAACTTAAACGAGCTTTAAAAAGCAGGAAGAGCTACATCATGTGGAGGTTACCTGAAACATGGCGATGTGCAGCTGCGCCCTCTGCAGGCTGACCTTGCAGGCGTCGATGCTGAGCTCCAGGCGGCGCACCAGGTCGAGCTTCTTCCACGCCGTGTCGTACGAGCTGGCGAGCACCGTGGCTCTGTTCAGCAGCAGCTGGGAGATCCGTCCCGCCTGGACGCCCTGCTCCACCGCCTTCTTACACAGGTCGTCCAGAGACACCTTCCCCTCCGCCCCGAAGTCTTTGGCCTCCACCTGGGCGATGAGGTCGGTGCCGAGAGCGCTGAGGGCGCTGCAGAGAGCCAGGCCCAGGGCCTGGGTGGGCAGGCCCATCAGCATCTGCCTCACGAAGTCCGCCGTGAACGCCTTGATGGGGCGCGTCATCTGGTCCTCGCTCACCACCGTGGAGCCGCGGTACAGGGGCTTCGTTAGCGGCACGGGGCCGTTAGACGGCGGGGGTTCGACGTCTGCGGGAGAAGGGCAGGTACCCGAGAGCGTCTGGGAGAACGAGGCGCACAGTCGAAAGAAGTCCCGGATGGTCTGGAGTCTCTTGAGGAAGAAGATCTCCTCCAGGACCTGACGCGTCTGCGCGCTGTCGAAGAAATGCAGCTGCGTGGCCCGAGCCTCCCAGATCACGTCCACCTTCCTCCACGCAGCAGGAACGTCCATGGAGTTCAACTGCAGGGAGGACAAGCACACAGCCGGGTCAGAGGTCACGCCCTTCTCTACACACACGGGATAAAGACCACGAGAGTCACCTTATCGATCAGGAGCCCGAAGGCGCTCTCCAGCTGAGCGAACATGCCGTCGAAGGCCACCAGCAGCATCTGTCCCGCGCTCATTTTGGGCGTGTCCTGTATGGAGCCCTCCATGTTCCGAGGCTGGATCAGCTCCGAGTACTGGACACGCAGAACCCTGAAGGGGAACACAGACAGGATAAAGGGGTTACGACAAGTCATTAAAAATAATTTCAAAGGAAGATTTAGTCATGTGAACAGGAAGTGGGTGGAGTTAACACTTCCCTAACGCTGGTAAGCTTCAGATAGCGTCGCGACAAAGCAAATGGTGGAAAAGATTATTGTTTATGATCTAACGTGACTAAACGACCACGTTCCCAGTGCATGGTCTTGCCTTACTCCACTTAGGGCGGGGCAACATGTAGGAAACGGCACTCGTCACCCTGCCCCGTCACCCCGCCCAACTACCTTGTGATTATTTATGGCCTGGCTTACTGTAATACGATATATAATGAACCCGCACTCAGTATTAGAGATGGGAATCTCCGGTCACCTCCCGATAAAACATCACGATACCTTGGTGCAGATTAGATTACGGTTGCGATTGTGTCAACATCACGATTTTATAAATGTCCGACTCCACATTACATTTTTCTGATTTCGTTAAAATTTTAAAGACTGTTTACCTTTTGAGTCGTAACGCAAACGTTTTATACTTTAGATTTATTTCAACAGTTTTACAACTAAACATGAATAATTAAATGTAGCTAATTTTTATAACATCAGTTTTCTCACTTAAAAAGTCAAGTGCAGCATTTAAATAAATACAAGAGTTTAACATTTAACTTCTAATTAAATTGAACACAAAGCTACAGTGTTACTGCAGTGGAGTTCAGATCTCAATTAACCGCTTTAATTATTATTTCTAAACAAACTTGGATCTAAAATAAACACTCCTACACGGAAAGTGGGAATAGTTTAAAGCGCCACCTGTAGGATTACAGAGAAACTGGAGTTTTACTGCCTCGAACGTCCCGAGTGTGTGTTGACCAGCTGATCGACCGGTGTGTGTGTGTGTATATATGCATGTATGTATGTATGCATGTATGTATGTATGCATGTATGTATTATAAATGTAAATTAACAGAAAAAAAAAATGCTCTCGGAGTCAGTGTGGCGATACATGAACGACCAGACAAAAGGATGGAGATTCATAACTGATTCATAAATGAAGACTTTAAGCCCCGCCTTCACCTGGTGACCTCGAGGTAGTGTGCGTCTGCGTCCTCGCCCAGCCCCATGGCGGTGTTGCGGAGGTGAGCCTGTAGCGCCTCCCCCAGGCCCTGCAGGGACACGCCGTCTGCACACTGCTCGATGAGCGAGTCCAGTTCAGACAGCATGCTCTCCAGCGTGCTCTCTCCCTTCAGCATGCAGCGCAGAGCCTCGGGGAAGATGATCTGACGGAAGTTGGTGTTCAGCTCCTGCAGACGAACCGCTGTTGATTAGTTTCCTCTGACTGGAGTGCAGCTCCAGACTACAGGCATTTCACTCGCTCTCACGCACGCACCCCCTCACACACGCACACACGCACCCCCTCACACACGCACGCACCCCCTCACACACGCACGCACCTGCAGGCAGGTGTACACCCCGTTGGCGAGGTAGACGGCCTGAGACGTGTCCTCGGGGCTGAGCACGTCCAGGTCATGTGACTGGAGCTGGCACTCTTTCAGCAGCTGCACCAGACACGTGACGTTTCCGCTCATGCTGCAGAGCTCCTCCAGGAACCAGGCTCCGTCCCGGGACGTCAGCTCCACCAGCTGCTCGCCCGCGCTCGCCGCCGCGCCCTCCATCACCAGGTTACGCCTGCGGAGTTGGAGAGAGGGGGAGGGGAATAAACACAGGGTGACCATCGAGGACGCGCGTCTCGGTTCGTACAGAGGACAAGAGCCGTGTAGAGCGGACGAGACCTGGTCAGGGCACAGAGGGCGGAGATGATGATCCCGGCCAGGCTGAAGGAGGCGAGCTCGGCGTCCTCGTGCAGGAAGACCTTGATGCAGCGCTCGATCTCCTGCAGCTGCTCCTCACACACTGGCACGCTCGCGCCCTCCGCCTTCAGCCGCTCCACCTGGCGCAGGAGCCGCGTGTTGGTCTCCGCCGCGTGGTGCTGTAGCGCCATCTCCACGCTCGACAGGAACTGACACGTGGACGCCGGCGACTGGGGGGCGAACTGCATCTCGTAGCTGGACGCAAGCCGAACAACGAGGTCAGAGGTCATTACTAGCAGATACTTAGTCACACGCAGTTATTTAAAATTTTATATTTCATTTTTTATTCAAGTTACTCATCTTGTTAATTATTATTTTTTTAAATTTCCCACTGCTCCCCCAACCCATCCACCGTAAACCACGGCGTGTATCAGAAGAACCCTCAGTGTCGGTGCGACCCGAGCTGTGTTTGAGAGACTCACTGGTGATAGACGGCCTGGCAGTGCTCCACCGTCATGTCACACACCAGCTCCTCCATCCACTGCTTCCAGGTGTAGACGCGGTGGCGGTGCAGGACGGCGCGCGGGTACAGCAGGGCCACGGTGGCGTAGCTGTGCAGGTGCTCGAGGCAGGCGCGCAGTATGGAGCGGCGCTGCTGCAGCAGGGCCCCTACCTCCGCCTCCAGGGCCTCGCACTGGCTGATCAGGTGAGCCTGACCCGCGTTCTGCAGAAACGCTGTAGCGGGCACGTAGCTCGGCGGACCTGCGCGCACGGGAAAGGAACAAATAAACTCGCATAGAAAATACAAGCATCAAAAATCATACATGTTTTAAAACAGGGATCCCGACTCGACCCGAGCGCCAGAACCACAGGGCGGAGTACCGAGGTCTATGGGGCTGCTGATCTCCTGCAGGAGGCTGGCGAGCTGCGTGGCCTCCAGACTCCCGAACGCCGCCTGGTACTGAGAGATCCACTGGTCCAGGTCCGACAGTTTGCTCTTGATGGCGTCCTGTACGGTCCTCTGTCGCGACTGCAGCTGCGTGTGCTCCGAGTATCTAACACACAAGAGAGGACGCGAGCGTTAACGCTGCACTCACAAACCTGTGGCTCTTCTACTTCCAACCCGAAGCCGATTCATTTCACACGACAGCACGTCTCTAAAGGACTCACTAGACTTAATCTGCACGTTAAACACGGCTCAGTTACTATAGAAACACACAAAGTCTTAAACGTGTGCTAAAAGTCGCAGTGCACCAGGTACCAATACTTACAAGCATATACAATATTTTCAGTGTGTGTGTGTGTGTGTGTGTGTGTGTGTGTGTGTGTGTGTGTGTGTGTGTGTGTAAACTGAGTCAACCTCACCGGTTGGTTTCAGTGAATCAGTCCAGGAGCACCATGATAGAAACCGTCTGTCCTGTAAAACCGTCCTGATGGAGAAGAATCCTAACTTTGGAAAATCCTCAACAAAACCGAGGTCACCAAGAGTCCTCACAATCCCGAGGTGGAGTCTCGCCAGAGTCGAATGTGGAACCAAAACACCAAACCCATATGCGTGTTCTTTTTATGCTTCAAATTCTGTGTGTGTGTCAAAGGTGTACGAGACTCATTTTGTTGAACTTACTAATGGAATCTGACTTTACGGAGCAGAACTGGTTGGTAATTCGGGGACTCGCTGTATACGCTCACCTTTAGGCCGGTGCGAGCCGCGTGCGGTACCGACCTGCGCTCCAGCGTGTGGATGGGGTGGTCCACTCTGCTCTCCGCTCCCTCCAGGAACTCCATCTCCTCCAGCAGCTTGCCCTGCGCCTTGTCCACCTGAGCGAGCTGCTCCTGCAGACTCAGGTACTCCTCCACGGCCATCTCCACCTGCGGCAGCACCGCCTGCATCTCGTCACGGTTCTTAAACCAGTTCACCTGAACAAACACGGAGAAGATTTAGAACAGAGCAGCCAAGAACTTTTCACTCGGGACGCATTAGGGCGACGTTTAGGACGTCTGAACCTCCGGTGAGGGTTCGACAGACGCACACCACACAGATCCACCAGACCTTGATCTCGGCTACGCGCGAGGAGAACAGGCTGCGCGTGATGTCCCTCTCCATCTCCCTCTTGCTCTGCTTGTTCTCGGCCTGCTGCCCTCCTCCTCCGTACACCGCCCCGGCGAAGCCCACCTCCCCGCCCGCCGTCCAGTCCACCAGGGGGTCGTACACGAACGCCTCCAGCAGGGTCAGGAGGGTCTCTCTGCCCCGCCGCATCATCTGAACCACCTGAGGTACACGGAGAGGAAGCGTCCGGCATTAATCATGAGGAGAACTGCGTCTCGGGGGGACTCCTAACAAGACAGGTCGACCGCTCACCTGCTCACACGAGAGTCTGAAGATCCCTTCCACTCCTGTGACTCCTAATGCCGTCTCGATGTTGTGCGTCATTCGGAAAGGCACCTTCTCTGGAACCCTCAGACTTTTCCCTGTTACACACACACACAGTGTGTCAATCACGTGTCCAGGCAGGAACACCAGCAGGAGTCAGAGGACGGTCAGTCGCTCACCTTTCTCGAAGCAGACGTTGTAGTCGATGTGCACCACCTCGCCGGTCGTCATGTCGATCAGCACGTTGTCCAGGTGACGGTCTCCTAAACCGATGATGTAACCCACCATGGACATGACGGCGGTGGACCGGGCATACGACTGAGGGGTACAGAGGGCACGGGGGCGTCAGTAAAGAGGATTAAAGAGTGAGACATAAATACGAAAGAACGAGTTTGTCAAGGAGAACGAAAGGTTCCCCTGGAGGTCACGACCCTGGAGGCCCAGAGTTACAGGAGGTAACAGACGAGGCGCTGCGCTCACCTGCGTCACCCTCCACCACTCGCTGGGCGTGGTACACGAGCACCACAGCTCCTTGGCCAGCAGGTTAGGGGGCGTGGTCTCCATCAGCTCCCGCAGGACGTCCCTCATGACGCTGAGCGGCCAATCACGGCGCGACACGTCCAGGCTGAGACCCACCACCTTCAGAGCCGGACCGATCTTACTGTAGTAGAGCTCGCTGGGGCGCGGCACCATGGGCAGGTTCTGAGGCTGCTGGAACGAGTCCTGGGCCTGGAGTTTAAAAAAGTGCAACAACAAACAACAACTTAAAAAAATCTTAAACAGTAAAAATAACATTGATTAACAAAAAAAAGTAATAAAGAAATACAATACTTGAAAGAAGAAAAAGACAAAATAATATTTTTTTACAATAACTCTAAGCATCTCCCTCATATACAGGAATCTTTTACATTTTTTTTTTTGGCTATGTTCTTGCTATTAACCTTAAGGCACGCAAACGGTTTAAGAAAAAAAATAGTTACGTAATAATTGACTAATGATTAAAGAAAGCTGATCCAGGAGCACCACAAGTTAATCTTTGCATTTCTGAATTCCCTGAAAATCTATTATTGATTTAAATCATCATCATCTTATGCTTTGGTTCTTGTTGCTCCGTGATGAAGAGTATAATATGAACATGGAGTAGGTGATACAGGAGCGAGTGTTACTGACCTTCTGAGCCTGAAGCACGGCCTCGCGCTGCTGCCAGCGCTTATAAAGACCGAACAGGGGCGTGGCTCCGTCCACCCACTGGATGAGACCCGAGCGAGTGCCGAGGGGCGTGACCGAGTAGTGACGGGCGTGAAAGCGTGGACTCTCCTGCTGGTTTACTTTAGTGAACATCGTGTTAACTATGGACAAGAACTGCATGATCCGCTCATCTAAATGTAAATCCTCCAGACCTGAGAGACAGAGAACGACACAGAGCGAGCGAGAGACAGAGAGCGAGCGAGAGACAGAGAGAGACAGAGCAAGAGCACCTTAGTAATAAATTAACAACGCTTCGCCTTTTTTTTTTTTTTTTTACAGCATTGTTTTTCTGCTCAATCATCTCCTTTTTGCCGTAACTGATGTTCACACATATGATATAAAATAAACGTGGACGTCCCGTAAGAACCTCTCCTAACCTTTGAAGAGGTACGGGTAGTTTTTGCCGTCCGAGCCGAGGAAGTAGAGCTTTTTGGGTTTGGTCTTGGTGGGCAGGATGGTGATGGTGCTGCCCACGTTGTGGATGGTGACGGCGTCGGTGGCGGACACCTCGCCTGGGAGAGCCATCTCGGTGTGCGTCATGGAGGCCAGACGAGGACTGATCTCCTCCAGACGCAGGAGGTAACTCGCCCGCTTCTGAGCTCGCTGCTGCAGACTCAACATGATCTGGGACAGGACAGGGAGGGGGACGAGGAGGCACAAAGGAGGTTCATTTCTTTTTAGAATTTACATTTAAATCAGAAGATAAAAGGAATAATGTGCAAAAAAATAAAGAAAAACTAAAAATGGAAAAGGAGGAAGATGGAGCAACAAGGAATATGAGAAAAGAAAAACTGAACCAGACAGTAGAAGGAAAATAAAGTAAAAAAAAAAATAAAAATAAAAAAAGTAGTGACATAACATACAAGAGCCAAATCAGGCTCCACTAGCGAGCGTGAGCATGTTAAAGTTCTGACCTGCTTGAAGGGAACCCAGCTGTTGGCGGGGTTGGCCGGGTTCTGCGGGTTCCTCAGTCGCTCCAGAGCGTTGTGCAGGGCGTCGCCGTACATCCCCTGGAACCAGGTCTCGTGAGGCGTCTCCGCGGCGGCGGCAGTGATGCTGCGCACGTGATCCAGAGCGAAGACCACAGGCCGCATCAGGGCAGAGTGCTTCTCCCTCATGATGGCCACCTTCTCCTCCCTGAAACATGGGGAGAACATCAGCACCGCTCCCACGCAACGCCACCTACTGGGCTGGCCTGGTAATGTGGACTTGATGTGTGCGCCTGAACAATTATTTACCAACAATAATTACTAGAAATGAGAAACAAAACGATTCAGTTATGAACGGCGATCCAATTGATTGACTCCAAATTTTTGTGAGATTTAAAATTTAAACCATGTTGTTTTTTTTGTGCGTGTATAATAGAGATGAAGCGGTCGATCAGTGCGAGTGGGCGTGGCCGGTGATCAGCTGAGCAGACTCTGATATAAAAAGTATTCTTTACCGAGCATAGAAGCTTCTGAGTAACACAACACACACACTATGGAGTTACATCAACAATAATCACACTTTTAAATCCTCCAAACTCCGAGTGAATTAATTGCTAAACACACTCATTACACACACACTTACACCCGTCCACAACCACCTGCGCGCTCACTATTGGGCGGTAAAACTCCAGTTTCTTTATAACCGCAGAGGTAAACTATTTACACACGTATCCTGTGTGGTAGGAGGGGATTATTTGCGTGATGAGTTTTAATTATTATTTAGAATTGAGAGACTGGCGATTCCCGTCTCTAATCATTACACCTTTATTTACTGGACCAGGAGGTGGAACCCCACCGCGTGGCACCGCCCAGTCTGAACACTGCCCACACCACCGGAGGATCGGAGCCCTTACTTGCGCAGCGTGTTGTTGTTCTGGACTCTCTTGACTTCGTCCTCGAGCTGCTGGATCCTGCGCAGGACGTGCATGTGCTGCTGCTGCAGGACGCCCAGCCACAGCTCGTCCCACAGCACCGTCACCCTGCGCAGCTCCCCAACCAGCATCTGCACCTAAACACACACAAACACGTCAAGGCCGGCAGGTCTGCAAAATGTCAATTTTTACACAAAAGGTCACTTGGTATAAGCCCCGCCCACACTGAAGTAAGGACGACTGCTGAGACCCTGATGTACGTTACAGTTCTCCTGTCTCAGACACAGGTTCGGGGGAACTAAGGCAGGAATTAGAGGTGTGTGTGTGTGTGTGTGTGTGTGTGTGTGTGTGTGTGTGTGTGTGTGTGTGTGGGGGGGGGGGGGTGTACCTGCTGCACCATGGTGGGGTTTGCTGCGGAGAGCGTGTCCACAATCTTGCTGTAGCAGTCCTGCATCATGGCCTGGTCCTCCATGGAGCAAAGTCCCAGCTCGTCCCCTCGGCCGCTCTCCTGAGACGCGGGGGGGCTGACGCCCTCGCTCTCGCCCCCGCACAGGGCCTCGTCCGGCATGTTCCCCAACAGAGTGGGCAGGGCCGAGGGCAGCTTCGTACCTGCTCTCACACACACACACACACACACACACAATTACATCTACTACCAAAAATAAATAAATAATACATCCAGCCCAGGTTATTAAAGGAATAATTCGTGAAATCCTTTAAAACAAACGGGATTTAAAATTTCTGGATAAAATTAATATAACTTCACACAATTTTTAACCTCAAACATTTGAGTGATTTTATTAAGACTCTCCAGCTGAAGAGGTTTAAACAGGATGAGCCTGAGGGCTTGGTGGTGCGTGCGTATGTGTACCTGCAGTCTGAGCCTCACCGCCGAGCGAGATGGAGCCCACGATGGCGGGGTAGAGGATGAGGTGCGGCGAGTCCTGCGCCACGCGACACAGCAGGCTGCAGATGCTCTGACGGATGTACGCCTCGGGGTGGTTCAGTCTGGAGAACAGCTGAGGGATGATGCCTTTAAAATAAACAAACAAGAAGATTCATTTTAATACTAAAAACAATAATAACATAATAATAATAATAATAATAATCCCCATTGGAGCACGTTAAATAAAATCAGCTTCGATGCGTTTTTCAGCGTTTCCTTTAGCTTTACACAGGGTCATGGGCGTGTTCCTCACCTCTCCAGGGCGCGGTGGGCGTGGAGGCCAGCCCGAGCTCCAGCCCCTCCCTCAGCTCGCCGGCGTGCTTCACTAGCAGGCGCAGCAGGCGCAGCGTGGCCATGACGATCACGTCGTCGTTGCTCTGCTTGCTGCTCTGAGGGTTGAGCAGGAGTTTGGGGTCGTCCTCGTCGATGGGCGTCTGCACACGGTGAGACAGCAGGTCTGAGCGCGCTCAGTTCATTCTACACAACAACAGCGGGGGTAGGGGTTGGGATTCCTCACCTGTCCGGCGTTGAGTTTGAGGAAGGTGAAGTACGCCCTGCAGGAGACGCGGTAGAGGCTGAAGATCCGGTCCACCACCCGCCTCCACACCCGGATCAGCCCCTCCGTCACGCCCTCCTCCACCTCCGCCAGCCACGGGCATGAGCTCAGCAGCTGCCTCCAGATCACGTCCACCATGTCGTCCTCGTCGTCCTCTTCGTTCTGCAGAGCCATGTCCTCGTCCTTCGGGAGAAAACACACAATCGTGTTAAACACAGCAGGAGTGTGTCCTTACACACGGCGCCACACTGCACTTTAACCCCACCTGAATTCCCGCGGGGCGACACATGGCCTGTCCCAGGATGCTGAAGATCATCTCCTTGTCCTCGTTACTGGTGCCGGTCGGCAGCAACTCCTCGATCTCCTTCTTCTCTCCCGGGAGCAGAGGAACGCCTTCTCCTTGACTACAGACACAAACGGGACACGACGTTACACAGGAAACCACGAGAGTGGGGGTTATAACCAGGCTTTAGAGAAATTAAAGACACACCTGGCGTTATCGACGACTTTGCGTCCCCATCTGTAAGCCCAGCTGGCTAAGGCGGCCCAGGACTTGGCCACTTCGGGCGCCTGGCTGGCAGAGAGCTGGTACAGCTGGCCAAGGACAAAGTCCGCTTCCCCGACTCCCACGCTCACTGGGCAGAGGAGAAACACAACACCAGATGAGACGCATCACACACACGCGCGCGACCTTTCACCTTGTGAATCATGTCCCAGGAAGATGTTGTGTTTTGTTCAGGAACACGACCGAGACACTCCACCACTTTAACAACTACAGGATCGCCTCATTTAGTCTTTCATTTATACTTCAAAATGAGATGAAGCTCCTCAAACTTTTTTTCATGCAAGTTTGTTGAAAGGGGCGAAGCCTTCTGATGACGGCAGTTAATGGTGTAGCAACACCGACATCTTAGCTAGATATTCTAACCAGAAGAAAGTCACATGATAAACGGTAATAAAATAATGTAACAATGTGATGTACATTACAACACTGAACTACATACAATCATGACTTAACAGACAGAACATACAACGTAACACATTGCGGTTAAAACTGCCTCACCATTTTATAAATATCCCGATATGATATTACATTTCTCTGTTGTTAATTTTAAAACTTTTTTAGAATAATTAAAAGTTTAGAATAATTAAATGTAGCTCGTTCCTCATAACATTAGTTTTCTCACTTAAAACAAAGTGAAGTGTTTAAACACTACAAACTACCTTCAAATACAAGAGTTTAACAACTTGCATGCATTTGTTATCCGGGATGAAAACGGTATACAGTTTAGAGTGCGCCACCTGTAGGATTCTTTTATATATTAAAAAAAATGATCACGTTTTACTGCCTTAAGCGCCTCCAAAGTCTAAAAACTCAACAGACCTTGTGCAGTCATGTGGCTGTGAGCATGGACAGCTTCTAATGCATGTGAATTTTTGTTGTTGTGCTAATTAGTGCAAGTGTCTGTGTGTAAGAGTGTTTGAGACAAATTCTATCAGAGTTTAAAGCACATGTGTGGTTATTGATAATGTAATGCCATAATGTGTGTGCGCGCGTGTTGCATCACTCAGAAGCTTCTGCACTCTATACAGAATTGTTTATATCCGAGTCTGATCAGAGGTCACGCCCAAATCACACTGAACACCAGACGATCCTGCTCACTGACCGATCGATCTCCATTAGAAATGTAAATATAGTTTCTTTCTTAATCGATTTTGGAGTACAGGAACCGTCACTCAAACAAATCACGATTCATAGCCGAATTGATTCGCCCCCTCCCCTCCCCCCATCTATAACGGCTATACAATGTTTTCCAATGTAATTACATTTTTTGCTACATTGTAACAACGTGATTTAACTTTTATTTTTTTTACATGTTCATTATATTATAGGAATTAATTAGTGTTAATTCCTGCAGTACATCCCATCACAGCAGGTACCTGTGGTCTCGGTGGTGATGCGCAGTATTCCCTGCTCCTCCACGGGCAGCTCCAGCAGGGCGGCGACGTTCTTGCCGAGGGCCGTGGGTGGGCCGCTGCTGTTCCTCTTCACCACCTGTTTGAGCTGCGGCGTCAGGTCCTTCCAGTCGGCCAGCAGCCACTTGCACAGCGTGAGGATGGAGCGACACGCCGCGCGCTCGCACTTCCCCGAGCGGCAGTAGGACAGCGCGCACGAGCTCAGCATCTCCATCGCAGACACAGACTGACCTGGAGAGGGCGGAGCTTCCATGAGTTAATACATTTATATGATGTTAGTTTATCCCTTTAAAGTTACAGGAAATGTACTGGAACCCTGGAGAACCGAGTGAGCTCCTGTTCCAGGTCGCTGCCGGACTCACCTGCAGTGAACAGCACCTTAGCCCTCTCGATCTTCAGCTCGGGCCCCCATTTCTCAGCCACAGCGCCCTCTAGGGACAGCTGCCTGAAGCCCTGTACCAGGTCGGAGTCCTCCGTGTCGTCGGTGGACGGTTTGCTGCACTGAGCGAGGAGGCGTGTGGCAAGCGCGATGTTCCCCTGCTTACGGGCGAACTTCACCGCCGTCAGACACAGCTCCACCAGGTGAGAGTCCACGGGACCGGACGAGCCTACGGCGACAACAACACACAAGCAATTCAATCGTACGGAGAGCTCAAAAACAAAACCAATGCAGGCATGGGAACAAGATCAGATCTCACCTCTGAGCTTCAGAAACATCTCCCTCTGAAAGGTGCTGTATCTGAGCGCGTGGAGCCACGGCTGCACGTCCTGCTGCTTACACGTGCTCAGAGCCTCGCTGTACAGCGGGACCAGACATTCCTAAACACACACAAACGACACTGTTAGCGGCGCTGTGCAGGGTCAACACGCCGGTACAGTGCTGTGTGTGTGTGTGTGTGTGTGTGTGTGTGTGCGCGTGTGTGTGTGTGTGTCTGACCTCCGAGGGGTGCTGACTGCACAGTGAGGTCTCCAAAGAGCTGGCGCAGTGGAGCTGCAGGGTGCCGAGCGTGGGCAGAGTGTCACACAGGGTGAGTGTGGAGAGGCGCAGGGGGCCCAGAGCGATCCGACCCGTCTGCTTCAGGTACTTCACCAGAGTACTGACCAGGGTCATGAGGAAAGGACACAGAAAGAGAGAGAGAGAGAGAGAGAGATATTCAGGGTTGATCATGGTGTGTAGGTTGAATACGTGAGGAGTGAAGGGTGTTAAGAGAACTCACTCTGATGAAGGTAGAACTTTCTGGTCCTGCTCGTGACTGGCGGAGGTCATGGCTCCCACAGCGCTCCTCAGCAGCTGGACCTCGATGGCCTTCTGGAGCTCGGATGGATCAGGACTGAGTATGGCGGGAAGAAGACGCTTCAGGTCTGTTTATTATAAATAAATAAAAATACAGCTCAGGTGCGTTTCTCATAACGAAGCACATCAGGTAACCAATCAATCACCGAGTCATGGTACATAATCCTGTTCAAAATTAATCTGAAGAATTGGTTCATCAACAGTCAGCGTCGTCATCAATAACACAGATCCCCTGTATCACCATCTGTGATAAGGTAGTGTTATTGTTACGCACTGTTATTGTTGATTGTTTATAAAGTGATATTTTAATGTCCAGGAACTGAAGTTGTAAAATATTTTGGTGAATTCTGGTAGATTTACAGATATGTGAATTAATGTACAATGTCGCTGTCAAATGAACATCGTAAATCTTTCATCTAACAAATTCATCTTAACGATGCAGATCTTTGTTATTGATAACGCTGAGTACCGAGTTTGTCTTTCGTGTTGGAGTTGAGGAGGCCGTAATCTTCTCCAGGAAGCAGCTCCAACTGTGCACGGCACTCTGGGAAATCTCCGTCCTCGAACCTGCTCAGAGCTCTAACACAAACACAGATCAGAATGTGGAGGACGTCCCATTTAAGTCTTGTACACACACACACACACACACACACACACACACACACACACACACACAACGCTGCTCACTTGATGTAGTTGAAGTCGGTCTTGAGGTTGACGGTGGCCGAGCTGTTGCTGTTCTTTTTAAGCGCCATCATGCTGGCCTGCCACTCCTGCACCGAGGCCCAGTCGCTCAGAGACACGTAACACTCACACGCCTTATTGGACAGGAAGTTCAGGACCTCGGGGGAACACTCGCTGGACTTCAACAGAACAGTCTTCTTAACATCTCCTACAGAGAGAGAGGGAGAGAAAGAGGGGGGGGGTGACTACAAGAATCAAATATTTAAGCAAATGGAAAGACTTGTGTGTGTGAGCCATGTGAGCTAAAGCTACACATTCACATGGGAATGAAATGCGAGAATCAGACTGAGGAGTGAAATAAACATGATCAGTGACTCCTGGCCCCGCCCCCTTGGAGGCTGAACCCCAGCAGGACATTCACCCCAGGGGGCGTTTCCTCACCGTTTGCTGCGTGTTTAGGACTGGAGCTGTTGCCTGTGGATGAGTTGGAGAGCTTCAGTAGGGATCTGTCGAAGCCCTTGATGGAGCAGTCGACCCCGGTGACGGCACACAGCTGCTCCTGGTACTCCAGAGCCGCCTTCTCAAACCTAGAACACACACGGAAACGTTTACATTTGCCTCATTTGGCAGACGCCCCTGTCGATAGTGACCCAAAACGTTTTTCCTGCTTTTTTCCCTATTAATCTACACAATTTAAATTTCATATGAACAATTGGAGTGGGTGGGGTGGGGTGGGGGTAAAACCTTGGATTGTGAGCAAAATTTGTTCCGGAAGCGTGCTTGTGTATCAAAGCGAAGTGAAACTCTGACGATTCATTACACAACCCAAATATATTCATATAAAAATAAACAACACTAAATATAAAGTAAAAATACAGTAAGATCTAATGAACCCGTACTTTCTTTTTAAAAAGAATCCTAGCTGGTGTGAGGAAGACCAGAGAGAGGGGAGAGGATTACCCACAATTTAAATTTACATTTTTTTTTTTCTTGTCAAAACTCTTGCAGACCAAGTTACCGACAATCCAAAGTGTCACTGCGTATACAGGGCACATCGTCTCTGTCTGCTCATAGAAGGATCTCCTTATTCTCACATTACAAGTAATTATGTGAAATATACAGTATGTGTAAGATGAAATATTGAAATATCACAGTAACTTTTAACAGTTTTTTAAGCTCTTAAATGGGCGTGGACTCAAACAGAACCAATAAAAATAAGATGAGTAGTGTGTGCACTGGAGCGTGACCGGTTAGGCGAGAGACTCACTTCCCCTCGGCCTGCAGCGCCACAGAGCCCACCCAGGCCAGGCTCCTCCCCATGTGGGTGGAGCTCCATGCCGCCAGACCCTGGATGGCCTCGGGACAGCGCAGCTCACACAGCGCCTCCACCAGCATGGTGATGGGAACCTCCATCTCAGGACCCTGCAGGAACAGGACCGGCAGAAATGAGACACGACTCCTCAGAAATACACAGGCTGTTAAGAGTGTGTGTGTGTGTGTGTGTGTGTGTGTGTGTGTGTGTGTGTGTGTGTGTGTGTGTGTGTGTGTGCGTGCAACCTGCGAGCTGCTGTTCTTTATCTCGGTGAGCAGGTCGAAGCCGTGGCGGATGGTGACGGCAGGTTGGCCGGACATGAGCCCCACCCTCATCAGAGCCAGACGGATCCTCGTCAGCCAATCCTGACATGTCTGACGGTTGGTGTAGAAGAAGGTCCTGATGCCCTGGAGAACAGGAGGGAATGCGGTCAGAACCTTTAGATATACAGAACTGAACCAAAACGTGTGCGTCAGTTTGGATGGTAATCACAGGCGCGAGTGGGTGTTACCTTGGGCGGGGCGGTGAGGGCGTTGGCGCAGC
>JAAGKR010008021.1:0-33455 GCA_011419295.1 Clarias macrocephalus | reverse complement strand
TCTCTCTCTCTCTGTCTCTCTCTCTGTCTCTCTCTGTCTCTCTCTCTCTCTGTCTCTCTCTCTCTCTCTGTCTCTCTCTCTCTGTCTCTCTCTGTCTCTCTCTCTCTCTCTGTCTCTCTCTATCTCTCTCTCTCTCTGTCTCTCTCTCTGTCTCTGTCTCTCTGTCTCTCTCTGTCTCTCTCTCTCTCTCTCTGTCTCTCTCTCTCTCTCTCTGTCTCTCTCTCTGTCTCTGTCTCTCTGTCTCTCTCTCTCTCTGTCTCTCTCTCTCTCTCTGTCTCTCTCTCTCTCTGCATAAAGGCCTTTGATGTTTCCTCTGGTAGTGCCCCGTGTCTCTGTTGACATATTAGCAGGTGAAACTAGAGTGTTGGTCAAAAGCATTGTAACAAGTGTGAAATTCAAATGATTTAATTATTTAATTATTCACTGTCATGCACTAAGGCAGGAGGTTTTAATGTTATGGATGACTGGTGTACACGATGGCTTCTTGTTCACAGTGCATGGTTTATTTATTTTTGTATGTATAATGTATATTAATACAAATGTATTAATACTTTTGTATTAATACTTTACTGACTGTATATTTCTCTATGCATATTAGTTTTCATTTATTCTACATGAATGCGCTGTATTGTTAATATTATGAGATAAAGTTAAACTTTTAGCAACACATTTAAAATGCTGCTAAGTTACATCATAACACTCAGCAATGACAAGCTCAATGATGCACCACAAGCAGTTATGAGGACTCAACAGAGAAGTGTAAATGCTCCAGGTGACCAACAGAGGGTTGATGATCGTACATTGACAACCCGTAGCAAAAACTATTGGACACTATACTTTGCATATACTCGCACACGGAGGCTGCTGCTCGTCCATGTTAAGGCCCCCATTAAGGCATTTTGCTCTTGCAGAACGATGCACAACCTTATATATAGAGAGAAATAATGGGAGCTTTTACTCTTATAAGTGCGTTCTGTTATTCTGCACAATCAAAACTCCTGATGTCTGTGTCCTGTGTATAAAAATGACACTCAACTTTATTTAAGCATTATTATCAACTATATCAATTTCTTTTTGCTTTAATTAAT
This sequence comes from Clarias macrocephalus, assembly GCA_011419295.1. Taxonomy (NCBI): domain Eukaryota; kingdom Metazoa; phylum Chordata; class Actinopteri; order Siluriformes; family Clariidae; genus Clarias; species Clarias macrocephalus. The sequence goes on along the minus strand of JAAGKR010008021.1, from coordinate 32,367 downwards.
GGAAAATCCAGTATATTCTAGTGGAACATTCATATATTCTAGATATAGTTAAATATTTCGAGCGTTTTAATTTCTATTTTTGATTTAATGGTCACACATTTAATACTTCTGTAACAGTAACACGGCATTTACTTCCTGTTTTATCTCCATTCAGCTTCTCTTCTTTAGTGGTTTTGGGGCTGTGAAAGAGATATTGAAAATATATAACATGCTTCACACACACACACACACACACACACACACACACACACACACACACACAAAAAAAAAATCTATTGAAAATCATTTTTAGTTTCTTTAACTAACATATCACATATTTCACTTCAATATGTACATTTTATGTTACTTTCTCCCAATTATAATCCTGAGGGAAATGTTGTACTACTTAATTGTTATATTTCACAGCTTTAGTTACTAGTACGCAGCACATTTATGTCATCAACGGCAAATTCACTAATGTTTAAGTACCGTTTTGTTTGTTCTTGTAGTACTTTTGTAGTAGGTTCATTGTGCGAGGTGGACCGTTACAAATGCGTTATTTATTTGAACATATACGTTATACATATACATAAGTGTCAGCTAGGTCTATGTTCTTGTCACAGTCGCTGTAGGCAGTATTCAGAAAAGTAACTTACACCCTATACAGTTGTGTATGAATGCTCAAACAATCATGCATGTGATTTTTAGAGATTTTATTAAGGTAACATAACCTTTTTATTACTGTGGAATTTACAAGGCCACAGAATCATTTTTAGAGTTTAATATACTGAATCCATGGACCAAATGATCACATCCTTCTAAAATACTAAATATCACTAAATGACTAAACACTATGCTGTAAAAGATATTACACTGTAATAATAATAATAATAATAATAATAATAATAATAATAATAATAATAATAATAATAAATTATTTGTCACATGTATTGTACAGTTATTATTAATCTTCTTTAATGTTGGTGAAAATACAGTATATGGGTTGTTGTACCATGTTATGGCAGAAGTGACACTTTAAACACTATCTTTATTTATTTATTTATTTATTTTTATTATTTTATTTATTTTTTTTACTTCAGTGGCTAGTCGACAGATCTCACTATAGACTTGCATTTTGTCCTATTACTCTGGCCCTCCCACATCAAATGGCAAAAACTTCCCATGAATCTAATAAGATCTGGAACTTTAAGAACTTGACAAGTATTTAGGTTATGAATTTAAACCCAAGTGACATACACCATTAAATCATGTTAGTGCAAATTACAACATGTATAATAAACAGAGGAGCCTAATGATATTCAAGCAATGACTCAAGATTAAAAGAAATGTAGATGCTGCAGATGTGCAAAATGGGCAGTAAATACCTTTACAACTCAGCTTTATCACAATAAGTTGTATTTTCACATTTATTCACTTTCATCTGGCTCTTTTGAAAATATTTTGTCCATGGAAAAGGCAAATAGAATTTTTTTTTCTGTATTATTTATTTCATAAGGTTATTTATTTATTTATTTATTTATTTATTTATTTATTTATTTATTTATTTATTTATTTATTTATTTATTTTAACCACATGAAGGATAAAAAAAGATTTAATGTTTAAAAGGGTTAATGTTCATGCAATGTTCCAAAAATATCTGCTGTAATAATTTATTGCTCTGTACTGTTATGATATTCACACACACAAAGATCACATACATTTATAAACAACTTACTTATATTTCTAAATATTATTTTTAAAATATATATTTACACAAGACAGAAAAGCTGAAAGACATAATAAAGCCTGACCTGACATTTACTATAACATTAATACACATAGAGTTTTATTTATCATCCCCTCATACTGTTCATGGTACATGATTATTGTGATGCTGATATTAATAACTATGGATGGTCATGTTGTCCTCTGAGCCACCTGTTCATCAACTGTTGAACTGTTACAATTATTGGAGCAACAAAAAGCACACAGGAATTTCTTGTACTGTTTTCTGACCTAGAATTACAAGAGACAAAAAGTAGTTTAAAGCAATTATACTATTTTACAGTTCTAATAAAGTTTGGGTTAAAACAGGATGTTGAGTTCTGACCTCTTGTTTGAGGAGACAGTGGACCAGGAATATAAAGGCGCCCTGCTGTGAGGCAAAAAACAATAAGATATAATCCACTATCATATCAGAGATGGGTAAGTAGAGGATTAGTAGAGGGCCACCAAGGATAAAAAACTGGGCGATGCTTTTAATCATGATGGGTATTATAATCTTTTTATCAGTGATGTTACTCCTCTGTAGGTTTCCATTTTTCAGGCGTATTAGAGTGAAGATTAAAATGGCGATGATCATAATGAAGAGGATCATGTCCGACTGCACAGGAGAAAAATGTTTACATGAATGAAACGAAATGTCCCTTATTATAGATTTCGTTATATTGGTTTTTAATACTTTGCTGTTTGTAGCACTTACTGCATAAATGAAGTAAAAAAGAGCATTGAAAATATAGGGAACATAGTCGGGAACATAATTTTCTGTGTAGCTGCATAAAGAAAAAAAAACATGTAATAGGTGAAAAAAACGATCAACAAAGAAAAACTTTTCCAATATCACAGCAATCTGCCATTTAATATTATTAAATGCCAGCACGAAGTTCATGTTGTCACTCATGTTATAGCTGCTTATTGTGGTGATGTATAACTTTGTCACTCTGTCTACAGATCAATCCACATGTGCCTGCCATGCATTTCAGCACCTCAATGTTCTGGACCTGAAAAAGCCACATGGGAAGATTCTTCTACCACCTCTCAAAAGACTGGACTCTCTCTCTCTCTCTCTCTCTCTCTCTCTCTCTCTCTCTCTCGCTCTGCCTCCCTGCAGCCACTGCTGTAGCCCACATTAATAATGTATTCATCTCTCCCCAGACCTGGACTGAGCACCTGTGTCACCTAACAGAGGAAATGGAAGGCTGGGCGCAAACCCTCACAAGTGCCATCAGCATCCCTCACAGTCTTCACCCTTCCTGAAATCTGACCTGTGCCATGATGACTCCCTCCCAGCTGAAGGATAACCTTTTACAAAAGACCATACATACATGTAGTGGATTAAAAAATATTTACTACAGAAAATTCTAGATTCAACACTGATTTCCTGTAATAGCTGAATCATATCAGTGCAAATATTCAATGCATAAAACCTCTTGATTGGGATAGATTACTCAAATAAAATAAATGAATGAGTCCACTCAGTCTGGCACACTTACCTGAAAATTGTGTACACAGTTGCCAAAACCAGAGGAATGAAGTATACAATCATGATTAACCATTTCCAGGTAAGCCATTTCATCTGGTTTGATCTGGCTTTTGATAGGTTCTTCACAGAAATGAAGAGGTGCACAGCTTCAATGAGCATCGACATAGCAGCTGAGAGATACAGGAACATCTCGATACCACTGAGAATGTACAACAATTGCTGTGGAAAGAGAGATTATATATATATATATAAGTATTTAGTCAGCCACCAATTGTGTAAAAAGATGAGAGAGGCCTGTAGTTTTCATCACAGGTATACCTCAACTATGAGAGACAAAATAAGAAAAAAAAAAATCCAGGAAATCACATTGTATGATTTTTAAATAATTTATTTGCAAATTATGGTGGAAAATAAGTACATGAATTTGGTCAATAACAAAATTTAATCTCAATACTTTGTTATATACCTTTTGTTGTCTTCACAAGTTTTTCACACACTGTTGCTTTTATTTTGGCCCATTTCTCCATGCAGATCTCCTCGAGAGCAGGGAACACGGACTTTCAACTCCCTCCAAAGAGTTTCTATAGGGTTGAGACTGGCTAGGTCACTGCAGGATCTTGAAATGCTTCTTACAAGCCACTCCTTTGTTGCCGAGGTGGTGTTTGTGGGATCATTGTCATGCTGAAAGACCCAGCCATGTTTCATCTTCAATGCCCTTGCTGATAGAAGGAGCTTTTCGCACAAAATCTAATGATACATGACCCCATTCATTCTTTTCTTTATACGGATCAGTCGTCCTGGTCCCTTTGCAGAAAACAGTCCCAAAGCAGGTTGTTTCCACCCCCATGCTTCACAGTAAATATGGTGTTCTTTTTCCTCCAAGCACGACAAGTTGAGTTTTTACCAAAAAGTTATATTTTGGTTTCATCTGACCATACGACATTCTCAATCAATTCTCAATCTCAATCCTCTTCTGGATCATCCAAATGCTCTCTAGCAAACTTCAGACGGGCCTGGACATGGCTTAAGCAGGGGGACACGTCTGGAACTGCAGGATTTGAGTCCCTGGCGGCGCAGTGTGTTACTGTTGGTAGCCTTTGTTACTTTGGTCCCAGCTCTCTGCAGGTCATTCACTAGGACCCCCCGTGTGGTTCTGGGATTTTTGCTCACAGCTCTTGTTATCATTTTGACCCCATGGGGTGAGATCTTGCATCAGATCGAGGGAGATTATCTGTGGCCTTGTATGTCTTCCATTTTCTCAGCCTGGTGCAAGTCTACAATTTTGTTTCTGGGTGTCCTTTGACAGCTCTTTGGTCTAGGCCATAGATATTAATATTCATATTGATGAAAAGTTCAAACAGATGCCATTCATACAGGTAACGAGTGGAGAACAGAGGAGCCTCTTAAAGAAGAACTTACAGGCTTGTGAGAGGCAGAAATTTTGCTTGTTTGTAGGTGACGAAATACTTATTTTACTGAGGAATTTACCAATTAATTCATTAAAAATCCTACAGTGTGATTTTCTGGATATACCTATGATGAAAATTACAGGCCTCTCTCATTTTTTTTTTAAGTGGGAGAGTGGTAGCTGACTAAATGCTTTTTTGCCTCACTGTATATATATATATATATATATTGTATAGACTTCCAGTATATATACATATATATCATTTTAATTTTCTGAAGGTGGAAAGGGTGACACTTACCTTTCCTGGGTATATATGTAACCAGAAACTATATGTGAACAGGTCATAAATCATAGCCAGCAGAAGGCTTATACACTGGTTTAGCAGAGGCATGTTAGTAGCTTTGGTATTTGGATGACAAAAAGCAAGTGTCAGTGCAGACAAACTCAGAAATATTATTCCCACTGCATTATTCACAATGAAGAAAATGTCCCACGTGCTTACCTGGAAAGATTAAAAGAAATGTTAGCTCTGTAGGATGCTTTGTATTCAAATACATATAATTCAGTATGCACTTAACACACTTAGTGTCTTTAGATTTCTACACCCATGTACAAGCATTCAGAAGTCCATCATGTGGACATGGCAATATATTTTCCCTGTCTTTTATCAGGTTATTGTTTTGAGAGATTGATTGTAATTTGAAATAGTAACTATGCTGCATGATGGCGTAGTGTTTAGCACTGTGGGGTTGCACCTCAAGGTTCAGGGTTCCCATGGATTCATGTACAGTGGAATTTTGGATAACGAGCATAATTCATTCAGGCTCATATATAAAAACACACAAAATCCAAGTGACTTTCCCCATAAGAAATAATGGAAACCCTGATTATTCATTCCACAACCCGCCCGCAAAAAAATACATACAAATAATTAATACAAAATATAAAGTAAAAATAAAACAAATTCACATGCACTTTATTTAAAAAAAAATAATCGCGACAGAGCATCATTTCCATTAGTGTGTGTGTGTGTGTGTGTGTGTGTGTGTGTGTGTGTGGGTGTGTGTGAAGGTCAGCGGAGGAGAGGAAAGGTGTCTAATAACACACACACACACACACACACACACAAACATGACACTGATGATACTCAGTACTCGTAAACCAGGACTTGTTTGTTTTTCAAGTAAAAATTTATTTAAAAATTTTGCTCGTCTTGCGGAGCACTTGCAAACCGCGTTACTTGCAATCCAAGGTTCCACTGTATAGGTCTTATGGTATCTCTCACCTGCAATAGGTAAGTCTGCATCATGACAGCAAAGGTACCCTGACGATCACAAGAGCATACAGTGTGAGTGCTGTTGGACTTTATGAGTTTACAACCGTCCGTAACCCATTCGGTTTTGTTCCAGTGCACACAGAGAATTTCATAAAGGTAGAACTCCTAGTGTGGAAGAGAAGGAAATATCTGAAAACAGTTCATTAAAAACAAAGAGAAATCTTTGTAAATCCAAATAACCTACATGTGTGAAGGTGAAGTTGATTGAAGTGAAGTTTGTGTCAGCGGCTTGGAGAAGTGTTGCTGTCACCACAGCAGAAATGATGTTTTTTCTTGTGTTTATAGATGTATTGAAGAAGCGAGGGTTCAAGATACCTGCAATATTGGTGTAGCTTATAAAGGCCACACTGGCTACATTTAAAAAAGATTAAAGTTACAAAAGAAAATATGTTTGGATATGTTGATGTGATAACAGTTCTTAAATTTGTGTCCTGTCTTAGTTTTAACAATTTTCATTTTCAGAAGTTGTTGATTAACAGGTTTTAAATTAATGTGCACATTCCAATACACTTCCTAATGTTGAAGTTATAAAACAAAGATTTTAGGAATACAAATGTGTACAGTACTATACCGACACAAGTGAGTACATTAATCATAAAATAATTACTTTCAATTTACGCCAATTACAGTAGGAGCCACCTCAAACAGCCGAGGCCGTGCGGCTGCCCTTTGAAAGGCGCGATCCCCCCTCCTACTCCTGACAGAAAGGCGGGTCAAGATTTCACAGTAAACTCGCCCATTCAAGCCCTATTTATTAATTTCCCTGATGCCACCACTAGATGGTGCTTTGTTTTCAAGAACACATTAACACAAGCCAGCAATTTAGCTCCGCTGAGGTGCAATCACGTGATTTTAACAAATCTCTCTGAAAATGCAAATGAATGTTGTCTGGATTTAGATAAATTCAGAATTTATTTATTCTTTGGGTAAGAGATAATCTGCAGGTTATTTCTGTAACTGGAATATACTGTGATATATGTGTCCATGAGAGACAGAAGCTGAGGCTAGATTTACATGAGGTAGCGACCTGAACGCTCATAACCAGGTTTATATTTTTCCCACTTTGGCCGTGACGTTGCACGGTAGCGCGAGCGCTTAGTTAACGAAAGCTGAATAAAAATCGTAAAGTGTTTATCAGTTAAGGAGTAGGGGCGCTTCAATACCCGGTAAGTTATAGTTTGGCTTCAGAGATGAACTAATGCTATGTGTTATATCACTTAACTTATTTGTATGAAAAGCGTATTAAGTAAATTCTTGATTAATTTAATGCAGATGTTAATACAGACAGACAGTGGCTAACACTAACAAAGTTCAATGGGTAACATTAGCGCAGGCAGTTTATTTACATTCCAGAATTCCCAAAACAGTATTTTACACACTCTGTGGTAAATAGGTTCATTAATATATGTTTATCAAAGCTAAATATTCTGTAAAGTTTATATCTTTGTCTTCGCTAAATTCTCCTGTTCCTTTTAAGCCGAGCTCCGCTGTGGAGGATTGGCTCAGACGGGTGACGGTTGGCCTTCTGGAGCTACTGGAGACGCCTGAACAAGCTGTTGAGGGAGCTGTAGTAGGGAGACGTCACAGTGCAACAGCTTTAGAATGAAGTTTGCTCAGGTCTATATTCTGAACATAAAATTGCTAAACCTCTGATACTTTGGGGGAAACAAAGACATAAACTGTTCCATCTTTGATAGTTTTTGAAAATTCATATTTTAATATAAAAGAACCAGATAGAGCAGATAAGCAGCTGGTGTGATCCAGGTATTTTACTGACCTTAAAGCAAAATACAACATGTATTCACCTGTTTTATACAAATTACTGTTTTAACTTTGACTAGTTTTGGAAGAATAAATATGTTTAAGTCATTTTTGCGTGTTTTAATTATTGGGGAATTGTTTGTGTTAAAGCCAACTGAGAAATGCAGGAGCGCACACACACACACCTCTCCATCCACAAATGCTTACATGTAGCACTTTAACTGTTGTCTTGTAAATCATTGATTAAACCTATGAACACAGCTGTTCAGTTCTAAACACAAGTGCATGGTCTATTTTTGTCCTTAATTAAAATACATCAATATGTTAATAATTTACACAATGGTAACATTATTTATTTTGCTGCATAAGGTAATAAGCAATATTTAAAACGGAACAAACCAGAAAGTTCATGCATTACAGTACTGCGTATAACCAAGTGCCCTAACAAACACAGCTACAGAATATAGTTCAAACAAAGAGTGTGTGCGCTGGTGGGGATTGGCAGATGAATGATACCTCATTTACAAGACAAACGACGGTCAGAGGTGTGAGTGCGCGTCTCCTCTTTGTTCTGCGATGTGTGTTTGTGTTTTAGGTCCCTAGGAATGCATTCTGAAATTCAGTCTGTCTGAATCTTTATAAACGCCAAGTTGGGAAAATCATGTTTGAAAAAACGACAAGAACAATTAAACACTTTATCATTTGCGTCTGTGCTATTTTCTACTTAAGTGACCCATATTTTTTTTTTCTCAGTTTAAAAATGCTTTGGGTTTTAAGAACTTCATAAAAAAAACAAAGAAAAACTTAGGAGGAGTGGAATGTGAGAAAGGTAAGGTGGGAAATCTCAATGGAGAATGTACTGACTCCGCCCACTACTGACTGTTAGATGGTGCTAAGTTGGGTTCTTTCGACCTGCCGGCGCACAAATGTGTTTGTGTTAAAGCCAGCTCAGGCAAAGCTGACGCATGCAGGAGCACACACACACACACACACACCTGTGGAACTTTAACTGTTAGTGCATCAATGTTGTCTTGTAAATAGCTGATTAAACCTATGAACACAGCTTTCAAAAAAAAAAAATTACTAAACAGATGCATGGTCTATTTTGTCCTCAAGTGAAATACATCAATACGTTAATAAGTTACACACCATGATAACATTAGTGGAGAAGGATCTAAAGAGACTTGTATCGATTACATCATGACTTTGAGACAATGCACAGTAAATTTGCTGTAGACAGTGTTTATTTTGCTGAACATTACAAACCAGCCATGTCCAGTAAAACAGTGCATCTTTAATAAGCCATATTGGTTTCGAGTCAAAAGTAAAATTAACGAAAGACTGAGAAGCCCATGTAAACTTGACCCTGTACAGCCACGGACTGGCTTTAACAATAATTGGTGATTATTTTATATTTATGTTTTTTTTTTTTTTTTTGTACAGTGGAACCTTGGATTACGAGCATAATTCATTCCGGAAGTGAGCTCGTATTCCAAAACATTCATAAACCAAATCAAACAGTCCCATAAGAAATAATGAAACAGCTCAAAAAAAATAATACAGAAAAATAATTAATACAATATATAAAGTTAAAAAAAAAGCAAATTAACCTGCACTTTACTTTTGAAAAAAATTAAAATAAATCCCAACAGATAAGTGTTTCCATTTGTTCGCGCAGGCGCAGTGTATTTGTGAGTGTATGTGTGTGTGTGTGTGTGTGTGTGTGTGTGTGTGTGTGTGTGTGTGGAATTAGCCCCTTCCCTCGCCTCGTCTTACACAGTAAAACTCCTCCTCCCTCCCCCCACCTCGCTTTTTAAGTTTCACAACAAACACACACACAACAGAAACACGCTTTTAACAGGAAAAAAAGAAATCTCTCTAATGACACTCACGTGAGCACAGACTAACGGAATCACTGCTGTAAAGTTAAAAAAAACAAAAAACAAATGAACCAGCACCTTAACTTTGAAAAGAATCGCGACAGAGCAGAGTTCTGTGTAGAGCAGAGTGTGTGTGTCTGTGTGAAGCTGGGGAGGGGGGGGTGTAAAGACGAGAGAGTGTGTGTGTGTGTTGGTGTCAACAAACACTCGTAAACCGAGTTACTCGCAATCCAAGGTTCCACTGTATATATTTTTTAAATGTTCAAATAAAACATGACTTTCAGAGTATATAATTTGTTGTCTCATCTGTTTCCAGCGTTGGCTGATTTTGAGACTATATTTTTATTAGTAGTAGTAAGCCAGGCTTTAGTAACCTTGGATAAATCACAATATAAGCTCTCTCTTTTGCGCACATGCTCTCTCTCTCTCTCTTACACACACATACACACACATGAAATCTGTGTAGTATACTGTAGGTGATCCCTGTTGTGCGATAACAGGCGCTAAACCTCTGGAACTTTTTAGTTGTTTTAGTGTTGTTTTTTAATCTGTTGTGGATTGTTGGGGAGTGTTGGGGATTTAATCTGTCTCTGCTGCCGCATCTATTCACAGTTGTGATAAGCGATTAATGCCCCATCAGATCTTTGATGGGGGAACGTTATGCAGGGTTAAATGACTAAAGAAACACTGATCCGATGTAACGATACGGGTAGCGCGAGGGGCAGATCCATGCGTAAATTGTTCACAACGGGCAGGTCCGCAGGCTGCTACTATGTGGAGTTCTAAACAAGCGAAGGCGCGGCCATTTATACACGCAATCAGCCTGAACGAGCCGCACCTGGCAGCGTGTTTATATAAAGAGTCCTGATACCGCCGCACTTGGTGCGATCATTTTGGTAGAGAGAGAGAGAGAGAAAGAGAGAACGGCGCGCTTCAGTCTAGAGTGCGCACTCAGTTTAAGTTAATAGTGCACAGCACAAAAACATACATAACTCTCTCATAAGTCCTCGGTAAGAGCATAAGCCCCGAGAGGATCAAAAGTTTTATTTTTGTTTCCAGAGCCACGTCCGTTCTCCGTAGATGGCGGAGCTCTGTTTATTTTGTGTTATCAGTTTTCATTTGTTTCCTTCAAGTTTCCTAATTAATAATCCCACGCCACCTCCAAACGGAAAGGTCTTCCCGTGCGTATCATAAGCACTCTCACACACTCTTATTTCGTTAAACCCCTCTCATGCCCTGTGTAAAAGCTCTTATCATTAAAAACATATTTTGGCGCGGCTCACCATACCGCGCCACGTAACATCCGTATGGGCAGATATTTGTTCCAGATATTATGTGCCATTAATCAATTTGTTATGCCAATTTTTGACTATCAGCTAAAAAAAACATCAAAATTATAACGAAAACAAACCCAAGCAGAAGTTACATTTTGCAGTAAAATATTATCTATCAGTGTATTAAACGGAACTAGATAAAATACACCATAATGTAAAATACATAGCCTGCATTAATATTCCGTATTTACAGCTATCGGTAAAGATAAATTACAGATGTTGCCGTGTCTTTAAGGATTATTAAAGATGTCTTGGAAAATATTGCAATAACTAGTTTTATTTATTAAGTAATTAGTTAATTTTAAATAGCATAAGCAACATGGGCTGTGTATTGAGTGATTTTAAAATTTTTTGTTTATTAATCGGTTTTATTTGATTTTTTTTTTTACCATATCATCTCTTTATGAAACTATGTTGACAACGCCTATATATGGACATGCTGTATAACGCTGCCTGGACACTGAAGCAGTCAATGCTCCACCTGGTGGGATTATACAGCATTGCAACCATCATATTGAAAAGCGCATGGGGGCGTTTATGGGGCGTTTATGGTCCAGGCGGCTGTTTCACAGGGCTCCTACTGTAAACTAAAAATAAGTATTATTATTGAAAGTCAGATTTATTAGGGGAAAAGACTTTACCTGTCATGATGTAAATATTAATAAATAAGGATTATTTCACTATTACTATCAACCTTAACTGTAGAGTTCACCTTAAAGTTAAGGTTAAACCATCATTTGTCTTGTTTTAATGGTATGAAAAGAACACTCCAAAGAATTTATATAAAAAAAAACTAGATAAAAAAAAGAGTAGATAAGATAACTTCTATACCATTGGTACTCTTCGAGATTCCAGTCAGCTCAACATCCATCGAAGCGTTGCTTGTGCTGAGCGAAAAGGACTTTTTCATGAAGCCGTTTTGTCCAATCATAATTACCTTAACATCTGGAAAGACAGAGATCATGAGACAGCGCTTGGGTCATTTCAAATTTATTGAAAAAAGTTGTTCTTTACAGTTAACTAATATAATCTTATAATGTATAATGTATGTCATCACTGTGATTACATCATCAATAAATAATTCATTAAACAGTTAATTGTGTACTTGTGTGTTATTGTATAAATAATTGGAAAAAAAGCTAGCTAAGAATTATACAAAAAGACAAAAAAGACAGAAAAGAAGCAGCATAAAGTGCACATGCAAATGTGCAAACAAGAGCAACAACAGGACACAATGCAATATTCTGTGATAATGTAGCTGTTTGTGACAGAAGAAAAAAAAAGATCCAGATGATCTTCTTAGCTGTCCACAACTATTTGTTGCCAATCAGCACCAGTCTGTGCTGTAAAGTCTCACTCATGGCATAGTGCACATTACTAAGCCTGACTCCTGATCAACTGATACATTGCACGTCCATCACATTTGGATTTGGTTTGCCTTTTGGATTTGTCTGCTTCATTCAGTGAAATCCTGTTCATGATTGATATATAGGATATTTTGGCATTATTAATTAATTCATTAATTCTTAAGGGGGTGCAAACTTTTCAACCATCCTGTTGGCTGGTTTTGTTGCAGCAGTGTTTACTAACATGTTCCGTACCTAAAGATTGTAGAGAGAAGCTGATGGATTCCTCGGGTCCTCTTTTCCTCACCAGTGCAGACACCAGTTTCTCAGTGACATCCAGTACACCATTTCCAAAGGATATTAGACCATTCTGGTCACCAGGGTTGTTTTCCACATGACTTGTTATGTTCATTACTTGGTTCAAATCATTTTCCACAATCTATCCAATAACCAGAGTAGCATTCATGATATACACATTCAAACACAATAACCATCTTTATTTTAACACACTTAAATCCAGTATGAAGAATTAACAATACCAAGTCTTACTTCCTCTGTAAGTGCCTGATCTGTTCTGTTCTGAATTTGCTTCAGCAAGTCCAGTGCACACTCCACTGTTAAATCAACCTAGAGAAACATATTACATATTATATTTATCAAAAATAAAAATCAACCCAAAAGACATTTATATTTGCCACTAAACTTAATCTTTGAAAGATAAAATAGATATACCTTAAAACATCTAATTACATACTTGTCAAACAAAGCGTAACCTCGTCATATGTTAATCTCTTCCAGAGGTGAATTCTTAAGGCCAAAAGTATAATTGCAATACGTACGTTTCCATAAAACCCGTTCCAGACACCCCAAAATACTTCCAATGTTACCAATTTTCAACACTATAATCATATTTTACATATAAAACAATCAGAACATTTGAAACAACATGCAAATGAAGTATAATATGACATAAATAGACATTAAACATATCTTAACAATAATTTATGATTCCTCTTGGCACTGGCTGCTTTTATGTAGCAATGATTTCTTTCTTAATTTCCACTGAAAGTGGCATCCTTTTCGTCTTGCCCCCATTAGTGCTAACTTTCTTGGGACCCTTGGAACACCCCCCCCCCAACCCCCCACCACCACCACCGAAGAAATATAAACAATTCTGGAAGTCATTTCATTTGGCTTTCCACTGATTCAGACAGGCTCCCGGATGGACGAGTAACTTAGCTGGTGTTTGGTTTGGTTCTGTGTGTTTGTTCATATAGTGAACATGCTTTGCCAATGCTAAATTTCAGCAAATTTCTTGTTTTAAAAGTTATGTTGGCTGAAATATTTATGAAGATGATCATTACATTTGTATACAATCCTAAAATAAAACAATGTACAAAATATCCTCGATCAGTCTCATGGACAGTTGAAGCGTACGTACCTCACATGTGTCAGGCATCGTGAAGCTTACGTCTGAAGAAGAAGAAAAAAAAAACAGAAAGAAAAGAAAAGCAAGTTATCCAACTTTTTTTGTGAGTTCTGTCAACTAATGTGAGTTACTGTATTACATTAAGTTAGTGTATAATGTCCTGCTTAAATAAATAATTAGTAATCCACAGGTGTGTTCATGCCTTAGTGATGTACTTACTCAGACATGTTATAAATGTTGTTAGTAACAGAACAGTGACTCCTAGAAGCAAAATACAGTAATTGATGTTATTACTTTACAGTGTTTGCTGGCTATGGTGGAATAGGTAAGTATTAAAATTATATATATGTATATGTATATGTATATATAAATAATATTATATGTATTATTTATTGTTAATACATATTATAATATATATGAAATATGAAACTACTAATTGAAAAATGAAATAAAAAAGCAGCATTCACACAGCATTCTTCATATCCAACACCACTACATTCTCACATACTCACGTTTCAAAAGAAGCATTTTTGTTTCTCCTTTCACTGTGTAAACTCTCCAGAGAGCATATGAAACTACACAATAAGGACAATGATCTGGATAATTAATACTCTTTGTGTACAGTACATACATGTAAATCTTAATCATTTGCATTTGGACCTGGAAGTCCTGATCCTTATTTATGCCATAACAGAAGTGTTCATTGTGACACTTTTACTAATATTATGTATTCAAATGATGCAACCTTGTGCAAAAATAAATAAAAAAAAATTCTGCAATTCTTCTTCTTTTCTAATGTGTACAGTATGCTTCCAATATATTGCTACATTACATTACTAGGGATATATTGATGACCATATTATAATGCATCATAGGAGAAAAAAAAGATATGTGGTGAAAAAAAAACATATGGAGTAATCTCATTTGTTTAATTGCATTAACAAGAGAGAAACTGCAAAAGAAATCACAACTTGGCAAAGACTTTGTCTCTTGATCAAATTTACATCAAGAGTAACTTCTCCTAAGACAGCCTTTTACAGAGAAAGGCTGGAAACTTCATCACAAGACCCTTTCAAGCTCATTAACATGTTTTATTCTCTAATTAACCATTCAGAAGATTTGATCATGGAAGATCTGAAAAAAAAAAAAAAACCACTACTACTACACTACTATCTCAGAATACCCCATCTCTTTAGCTGACACATTTTATAATCTAGAAGAGAAGAGATCTGGCTCTTCAATCCCACTACCTGCCCAGTGGATACAAATCTACAGACCATCACACAAGATCTCCTCTCCTTTATCACAATTATTACCATTTGTTTCATAATAAATATGCAAGCATTAAAAAAACAAGGCTTACTTCCAGCAACTACCAACATGAATAACTTATCTTTTTTCATTCTGAAATCCTTTAATGCACTGTTTACAAACTCTCCCTTATAGCAAAAACTCCAATATGCTAACAAAGCCTGGCTTTAAAGCATTGCACTTCACAATGATCCATTAGCCATTACAGAGAAGCTACATGCTTATAGATCTGCTGTAAGGTCATCTGTCCTTATCCTGCTAAACCTGCTAAAGCAGCTTGTTTTATCCATCATTTTGTGACATTTGTGACATGCCATGCCATGGTTTTATTCCTACCAAAAAGGTTAGTCATATAGGTAATATGAAGGGAATCTACGTCTGATCCAAGCAGAATCTCTATCGGTGTCCCACATGGCTCAATACTTGGTGCTCTTCTGTTCTTCCTCCATAGTCTATGTATACACATATCAGCGCTTCAGATTTTTCAGTAAAGCTGGGAAGTGTCACTAACAAAACCTATAAAATTACTAGAAAATCACTAGAAAATCATCACAGAGGCTTGTTTATTTTATATTAAAGAATACAATTTTAAAGGATGAACACCTAATAAATCTCACTTCCGGTAGTCGCTCCTTTCCATATGCATTTCCATATATCGGAAACTTGTGCTTATATACACACACCTAAAGGATTATTAGGAACATCATACTAATACAGTGTTTGACCAACTTTTGCCTTCAGAACTGCCTTAATTCTACGTGGCATTGATTCAACAAGGTGCTGAAAGCTTTCTTTAGAAACGTTGACCCATATTGATAGGAGAGCATCTTGCAGTTGATGGAGATTTGTGGGATGCACATCCAGGGCACGAAGCTCCCGTTCCACCACATCCCAAAGATGCTCTACTGGGTTGAGATCTGGTGACTGTGGGGGCCATTTTAGTACAGTGAACTCATCGTCATGTTCAAGAAACCAATTTGAAATGATTCGAGCTTTGTGACATGGTGCATTATCCTGCTGGAAGTAGCCATCAGAGGATGGGGACATGGTGTTCATAAAGGGATGGACATGGTCAGAAACAATGCTCAGGTAGGCCGTGGCATTTAAACAATGCCCAATTGGCACTAAGGGGCCTAAAGTGTGCCAAGAAAAGATCCCCCACACCATTACACCACCAACACCACCAGCCTGCACAGTGGTAACAAGGCATGATGGATCCATGTTCTCATTCTGTTTACGCCAAATTCTGACTCCACCATTTGAATGTCTCAACAGAAATCGAGACTCATCAGACCAGGCAACATTTTTCCAGTCTTTAACTGTCCAATTTTGTTGAGCTCGTTCAAATTGTAGCCTCTTTTTCCTATTTGTAGTGGAGATGAGTGGAACCCGGTGGGGTCTCCTGCTGTTGTAGCCCATCCGCCTCAAGGTTGTGCGTGTTGTGGCTTCACAAATGCTTTGCTGCAGACCTCGGTTGTAACGAGTGGTTATTTCAGTCAAAGTTGCTCTTCTATCAGCTTAAATCAGTCGCCCATCCTCCTCTGACCTCTAGCATCAACAAGGCATTTTCGCCCACAGGACTCATGCATACTGGATGTTTTTCCCTTTTCACACTGTTCTTTGTAAACCCTAGAAATGGTTGTGCGTGAAAATCCCAGTAACTGAGCAGATTGTGAAATACTTAGACCGGCCCGTCTGGCACCAACAACCATGCCACACTCAAAATTGCTTAAATCACCTTTCTTTCCCATTCTGACATTCAGTTAAGGGGTTCGGGAGATTGTCTTGACCAGGACCACACCCCTAAATGCATTGAAGCAACTGCCATGTGATTGGTTGATTAGATAATTGCATTAATGAGAAATTGAACAGATATTCCTAATAATCCTTTAGCTGAGTGTGTGTATATATAAGAAGTAAAATGATGTACAAGTGTAGATGCTGCAATTTACCAAAAGGGGGCAGTGTATACATTTATATTTTATTCTTTTTTTTTTGCTCCTCAGGTGTTCATTCAAGAGCATGATTGCAAAAGAGATAATCTGGTTTACACACACACACACACACACACACACACACACACACACACACACACACACACACAAACAAAGAAAGCACCTGAGGATACAAAGATATGTTCGTACCCTGGAGTTAGAAGTGAAGAGTATATTCTGAATATACTCTACATGAATGCAAACACACACACACACACACACACACACACACACACACACACACACACACACACACACACACACACACACACATGTGAAAGAATGTAAAAGGATTGCTAAAAATGGTTTTAATCAGAGATTCTTTAAAAAAAATTCTAATATGAACTTAATTACATATTTTGTATCTGTTGTTCCTACATTTAGAACATTTCAGTTGTCATGTGGAAGGAATTTAAAAGCATAAAATTTGTCTGCTTCACTGCCGGGTTTCTGAGTGGGGGACCACTAGAAATTATTACATGTGTTGCAGGAACAGACAGAGGAGACACAACCATCAGGGCTCCTTTCACCTCTGTTCCAGGTTGCACCGGCTTATGGATATGTTTTTTGTTGTCTCAGGAATATCACCAATGCTTTGTCTTCTAGGGACACAGACTAGATTCTTTGGCAATTTACCTGCTCTGTCACTGCTAACAGCAAAATATCCATGAGGATCAATACAACAGTAAGTCGCTAGGGGCGATACACCACAATGTAACACCACATCTACAACTGACACAATAACCTAAGACTGTGTTTCAAATCGCAGTTATGTGCTGCTTTACACCATTCCTCAGTAGTTTTCTTTCATTATCATTATTTTTTTAATTAACAAGTTCAGTACATTTAAATGTAAGTTTTGATTTTCGGATTTGAGACACGGACCAGTAACAACAATGCAACTCATTGCAAAAAGAGTTCTTGTGTGTGTTGAACATGACTATGCATGAAATGGCTAAACTAGATAGACAGAGATGTTTAGGCTCTGATGTGACCTCTAGTGGACAACATAACGAACACTTTGACACTCCAGATCTACATACAGTAAGTTACACCAAAGAGTATGTGACCAGCACTCAACTCTGACCAGTTTCAGTACAGTAGCTGCTGCACCACCTCACTTCCATGTGCCGCATGTGATGTACATTTGTGCTTTATTCTGAAGTGAGTGTTGGTTAATAATTGATATCTAGTTCCATCTCAATGAGACTTTGAAATTAAATATAATGCAATGTAATAGTTTCCCTGTCAAACACGATCTCACATAGAACCACTTTGTAAATGTATCTGATTTTTGTGATCATCGAAATTTTTCACTCTTTGGAATAAGACATATACAGTAAATTGGGACTTTAAATATGGGAGCTAAAGATGTAGCAGACACATAAATGTTATTATTATTATTATTATTATTATTATTATTATTATTATTATTATTATTATTATTATTTGAAATGCATTTGCCTTGCACAAAGGTTTCATCCTACAGTTCAAAGACAGGAAGATTAGGTTAATTGGTATTTCCAAATGGCTCAGAGTGAATGAATGAGTGAGAGTGAGATGATATAATTAACCTGCCTTTCTATTCATTTAAAGCTAAATTTGAGAGCGAGAGTGTTTTGTATCGATGCTTTGTTTCGGTGTGTGTATATGCAAGTGTGTATGTTTGCACTTTAGCTAAAGGCCCTGTTTATATCAGGTCTGTCCCCATAGCCTAAAGGCTCTTCAAACCACCCCTAAACCACACCCCCTTACACACACACACACACACAGGTAGACGGAGCCGGTTGTGCCGGTAGAGAGAGAAAAGGAGAATTTCACGAGTGAGTCGGAAGCATTGCAGAGACAGAGGAGGTAGAAATCAGACCCAGATTTTTTTTTTATCTTTCTAAAATATTATTGCAATATTAAAAATATATATGGATTGAATGTTCTTTACGCTGAAGTGGTCAGAATTCTTCAATATCTCACTGGTAAGAATGGTTTAATATTACTCGTACACTGTATATAATTCGTACCCTGTTGAATCTCATCCTTAAAACATGACATGCCTTGGACTTATTAATATTTAAATAAATACATATATTTTTTTTCTGGAGTGAATGTTTCTAACAGAGTGTCGTTTTGGCTTATCACTTCTGTATTTGAAAGAAAAACACACTTTATCCATGCCTCAACGTACAAGATCGAATCATTCGAATATAACACCTTGGTAAAGATTCTAATTTAATAAACAAGAAAATGTATTTATATTATAAATGCAGCTTTGTGACAGGACTGTGTATACTTTAATCAACATGATTACAGGATAAACATGTCAATACCTTGGAATGCAGTTGAGGTACAGTGGGTCTGTTTGTAATGCAAGGAATTACAATTCAATCCCAGTGCCTCATAATTATTATAATATTAAACACAGACAAATACTAGAATTATTATAATACATTTTTTAAAAATAAAATAGTATTAGGTCATCGCACCCAAATTTGATCCTTAGCACTCTGCCCATAGTTAGCTTAGCTAAGTTAGCTATTGTTAGGAGTGTGACAGTAAGAACGTCTGGGGTATCTGGGACAACCTGAGTGACGGCTTCTTGAGAAAGACCGTGACAGGGTGGAGCAGTGGAGCTGGAACTGAGGATTTTATGAGATAATAGGAAGAAAGGAAAGCTAAATGGCAGTGCTAGATTAGGTCCAAAGTAGAAATGTATAAGGTAGTTAAATACTATTTATGATGGAAAAAATGTCTTTTGGTTAAAGTTAAAGCCTCACATGTTGATTTCCTCTGGTTTGAACCCACCCCTCTTAAATCATGGCACTAGTTGGACTCATCCAGGGTGTATTCCCAGATTTCACACAATATTCCTGGGATAGATGCTGGTGCCCCATGATAAAGCAGTTGCTGAACACGAATGAATGAAAAACCTGCTTATTTTTTAAGACCACGATGACTTGTTGTAGCGAAAGCTAGCCACTAGAAAACTAGCGAAAGATCCTGTACTATAAAATGGCTTCGGGCAGGTTTCACTTATGCAAACAACCTTCTTTGGACTAAAAGCAAGGTGTCAAGTCTAGCAAAGCTCTCATTTTCATAATTGCTAACACTCAGAGAGCAGGTTTCTGTAGTCGGCATGGTTGTGGTTGCTTCAAGGAACAGTTACCAGGACTAACTGTCAGTCCCTGTGGTTAAATTTTTTTTTTTATTGTGCTAATACATTTTATTAAAATGAATATCCTGGATAAGGCCAGGTTCTACTTCATAAACATGGAGATATTATTTTTAAGGTTGATAAAGATCAGTAACATCATATTTTTTTTTCTTTTTAGTTCAAAGCTACTGAAAGCTGAGATACTGCTTACGGATGGACTAGTGGCAGTTTGGCCCTATAGGATTTGAACCTAGCACCTTTTGATCACCCCTGCCCTCTGACAAACCACTGCCCTAGGTCAGATTTTGTGATTTTATTCCATAAGTAGACAGTTATACTTTCATGCTATAAAAAGATGTAATCACTCTAAGAAGCATCAGACAATTTGTATATACAGTACATCCAATACGCCTATCCATTTTTGGCTGCAGCACCATGAATATGACTGCCCTGCCTAAGGAATGGAAACCCAAGAAACCTCACTACATCCCTCGACCTCTAGGTAAACCCTTCAAATACCACTGCTTTCAGTGCCCGTTTACCTGCAATGAAAAATCTCACTTGTTCAACCACATGAAGTATGACTTGTGCAAGAACTCGCTTTCACTGTTTTCTAAGCAAAGCAAGATTTCCTCAAAGACTGTTAAGGAAATTACCACAGCAACAGATTCCACAGAGGTGCAGAGACAAGCTGCAGCCCAACTGACAGATGACCACAAAGCCCAAACAAATGATGAAGAGAGGAATAACACATGTGAAAGCATGAGTCTAACTCAGACAGAGCTAAAACTAAATGCTGATAAACTAATAGCCAAAGCATCATCAAGGACTGATGGACTGAAAACAGCAGCATCAAGCATTAACAAAGAACTAGATGCAACAATGCATACTTTGGACTTTTCTCAAAAAGACTTGACATCAACCATTGATCAACCATCAAAGTCCATCCAACATCATCTTCTCCACATGTACAAACCAATTCCTGTTCATAATTCATTACTCATTGACTACAAACCCCAAAAGCAAGCCACAGGAACAGAACCCGTTCACCATGGCCTGGACTACCCTTCTTATGGCTTCCACTACAATTTACAATTTCACTCTTCTTATGCATCATATTTCCTTCGTGACAATTACTGCCATCAACTCCCTTCCACTTCACATTTCATTCCATATGCTGTCGATGATCTACCATGTGACATCCACCCACTCCTACAAGGGCAATTTCTTCCAATCCATTCTATCCCAACAATCCCCAATTCCAGTTTAGACCAGTCTTATAGATTCTACCATTCAAATCCCTCCCTTAGCATGTATCACCTTCATGAATCATGTTCTGATCCAAAAAAAGACCAATCTCCTATGGTTGTAACCAGTAGTCTTGGTTGTGCAAGACCCAATGGAGTCCATCTTGATTCATACTCTAGTGCTCAAAATGAATGTTTGCTCAGACAGGACCCCAGGATCATAGTGACCCAACAAAAGAAAGTTCAGATGAGTCCCAAAACTGGCTGTTCTCCAACTGGGTCACCAGCTGGACCAAATGCAACAGATCACTCCCAGAAACCACTGGATGTACACAAGATAGTGTCTTCACATCTGGAAGCGTTTGACACAAACGCACTTTCAGCTGAAGATGGATCCAGGCAAGGCAGCTCTACACACTGGAAGAGGTAAATAAATAAATAAATTAATAAATAAATATTTCTTATACTTTTTTCACCAAATAAAATATACAATTAATTTACCAAGTTTTATTATTTATTTATTTATTTATTTATTTATTTATTTATTTATTTATTTTACTGTGTTTACCTGCTTATGATTGGTAGACCATCAAGACCAGAACAGGAAGATGGTGGTGGTGATGATGATGATGATGATGATGATGATGATGATGATGCAGCCCCACTTAACCTCTCAAAGAAGGAGCTAGCTTTTGAGGTTCCTTTAAACTTGTCTCTGAAAGCCTTATCTGGTGTGACTAACTTGCAAACCCATATTAAAAGAGAGATTAAAAATGTCACCTGGGAAATTGTGGATGCTGGTTCAGTGAAAGAAGAAAATAATGATTCCATCGATAAGAAAGAACAGACAGCTGCATTTGCCTTGTGTCAGCTGGCCCAGTGGCATCTATCAGAGCAGACAGAAAGCTCAGAGACGAAAAGCTCACATGTCTGCATGCTAGAGACTAGTGCAAAAGAACATCAGATGAGCTCTTCTTCACTTCATAATAACCGCATATCTGGTAATCCAGCAGTCCTTCCTCAAAATAGAATTTCAACCCAAGAATCTGGTCAAACTTTCCTATATAGCAAGGAACCAGTCAAGACAAATCTTTCTTCTGAATCTCCTGATCCAAAAACTGCCCTGGAAATTAACTGCTTCAAATCTCATCCTGAACATACAATGGTTTTACCTTCTAAACCAAAAAACAAAAGGCAAGCAAAAACTGGGAGATGTGGAACACAAAACGCTAAGAGGAACAGAGACTCAGTTTCTAGCAATCTTGTTCTAAGGAAAAGACGTCGCTGTTAATCGCTCTCTAGAACACTGGGATGGAAGGCATTCAGAAATGATGAAGAGCTACACATGATATTAAGGACTGTGTCTTTTGCCTAAAAAGTGCTTAAAATTGTAGGTCTCCAAGAAAGCAAAAAAAAAAAAAAAAAAAAAACCGTAAAAAATGTACACAACAATGAAATTTGAAATTTGAAAAATGAAATTTGTTAACTTTTGTAATTTTTTTATAATATAAAACTAATCTACTAATATATTTTGAAAAATAAATGACCTCTAATAAATAAACGGCCAGTTTATTTTATTTTACTATAAATCTAAATTTGGTGGGTATTTGTACTTTATCTTTACTGGCATGTCGTTCTAAGTATAACCACTTAACCTTATAGCCACTGCTGAAAGTCTCTTTATCTCACTTAAGCCAGAACAGTGTGTCATTTCATGCTTGACTGCACCTGCTCCCCCCTTCGCATTTACACACTCCAACACATACACACAGATACACACAAACACATTGGCAGGTGTACCTGAAACCTGCTTAACAGTAATCGTCACGTCATGCAGGTGTGAACCTGTTCGGCTGTATGACTGTTGAGTTGCTGTTTCTCTCGGTCTTCTTTCCAAAAAAGACATGACGCATGATTATGTTATAGCAGCTATAAAGGTCTCACCAGTGTTTTTTTGTTTTTAAAGTTCTAAAATCATAAAAGTACCCATGCCAGCAATACCCATAGCCAGCAGCCAATATAGAATATGTCAATTCGAGTAAACCCGTTACAAGATCACAGGCACCCAAGGCTCACCCATAGGGACCACCCAGAAAATAATTTGGTGTCCTAATAAACCACGTGTAACACTGTAAAATGCAAATAGTCTTCATTTATTGTTGCTTACTGATATACTGTATATCACATGTCTTGATTAAATATTAACCTGAATGTATTTGTCTTACAGGATGCACTAAACCCAGCAATAGCCAATAAAGCTTGTATTTATAAATAACTCGATAGATTTTTCAACTGAAGAACCACATTGAGTAGATCAGCATTACAATATATAACCAAACTATGTTTGTTCATTATCCTTTTTATCCATCAAGCTTAAAATTCTTCACAGAGAGACATTTTCTTGTGAACACGTTCTTGGTTGTGCAGGTTTTGGTTAGCAGGGATCCTGAGGTCCATGTTGTGTCTTGGAGGTGCCCTCCTCCGGTGCATTGTGGGCAAGCCACTGAGTCAGGCACATGGTTCGTTGAGGAGAAGCCTAGGGTTACAATCAAAGCCGGACCCTGATTAGGCAAGTATCCATAGACAGAAGGCAAGAGATACAAAGTGAGCTTGGCTGAGAGGAGAAACAGAGCCTCAGTTCATGACAGGATGCCTAAAATGTTGGTCATGTCCATCATTGACAGGTCCTTTTGGTTGTGCAAGGGGCAGAGCCATGCTGATTGACAGCTGAACTCCATGTCATAAGCAGCACTTCAAAGCTGAACTCCATCTTATAAGCAGCATGCTAGAGACCCTAGATGACGGAGTACCTGTAATTAAAAGAGTACGGCTTTTTGATCGGTTAATTTGATTAAGTTTTTTAAAACATTATTTCTCTAAATACTGAATTAGGTATCCTCAAATTCTGTTTAAGTTTTACTCTAAAGACTAAAGTGTGATTTTATTATATTTAGAATGTGTCGTTTTTTCATATGCTAAATTCAGATTTGTTGGTTCAACTTAAATTCAGTTTCTGTGCATATCCAGCATGTTTCACTTCAGCTCCAACTTGCCATGGAGTTACTGTAATAGCTTTGCTTCAGATCTCTATCAAGCCACTGGTGGCCTTCAGAGAAAGGGATTGTTGCTGTGGCTCTGGAGCTGGGGGGCTGTTTGAAGGCGGGGCATTGATGAGAGGGGCAACAATGGCTGGGGAAGGTTAGAGGGCAGGTCCGGAGGCTGGGGCATGTTTTGGGATGAGGGCAGAGGAAGAGAGGCACTGTAGGGAAGAGCACCAGGCAAAGCATGCGCAGGCAACGGGGAAGTGGAGTTCGGACGCATCTGATTCAGAGTCAGTCTGCGTTGGTCACAGTGGAATGGGTTAGTGGGTGAGGGAGCACTCAGACCTGAAGAGGAGAAACAAGAAAAAGAAAAGTATGGAAAATACTAAGGACTACAGTTTATAAAAGTGATAGCGAAAGCTAGCACCTATTTGTCAGTTTTATTTGTTTAACTGTCTCATTAACTTTTACCTTTGAACAATGTTTCCTGTGTTCCTAGTCCTAGATCTCTAATTGTCTTGCCTCACATTTTACCTTATATGTTAGTGAGTTTTTCATTACTGTGATGATTAGACCTGCTAGTCTCTGTCTCAAACTTGAGACAAACCTGACCCAGTCTCCATCGCATACCTCGAACCAGTCCTGGGCCTGTATTTATCAAGTGCCTCAAAATCACTCCTAGGAATCGTGCTGAAACTAACTTTTGGACTAAAAATATTCCTAGCTAAGAGTAGGACATAAAAGTTACTAATGAAACCTCCTATTCTTGCTTTGAGCAACCAGTATGACTGCTTCTAGGAAAGCATGTGATACCACTGATTTAATTAATTAATATCTTTACTGATTCAAAGCCACATCTTTACTGTTATTAAAAGCAAAAGTAGCAGTCACCTGTGAAGACAACATATGAAATTTCATTGATAAACTAGTTGCATGCTGCACATGATCTGAATTCCATTTAATTTTTGTCCAAACATACCTTTTATGAGCTCAGTGTCATTGAATGTTACTAAAAAGTCTCTTCTTTGTGCAATTCTCTGCCTGAGGTGAGGACAGTTAGGAATCTCCAGAGCTCTCCTAAGTTTCGGTGGTAGTTGGAGTTATTTCCTATTTTAAGAATGTTGATAAATTGCTCTTATTCCAAAGCATAATGCATAATTTAGAATATTTTGGCCACAGTAAAAACAAGCACGTGTCTACATTTTATCCTACACCTATTCCCTAGCTCATCAACATTTACAATTCCAGAACCTTTTACAACATATCACCACTCCAAATGCCACTACTGCCACCTAGCATCAATTTCTATCTCTATTCTCAATTCAGTTCCAGACCCCATATTACCCCAAAATCGATTTCCAATCCCTGTATCATCTTTTAATCCATTCCCAGTGTTTGTATTTTTCAGTCTCAACACAGGCTATGCCTACGCAATTAATAATTATCTTCTCAACCAGTCCAGTCCTTCTCTGTGCCCATTCTCAGTTCCAACCCCTGTATCATCATTCCCATAAGTTCTTATGTCAAACTCCAATCCATTCCTACTGCCTGCATCCAACTCCCTCCCTGTATCATCCTTTAGACCAATCAGAATCCCTATCTAACCCACCAGATCTATCCCAGTCACTGGTATGTGTGTGTGTGTGTGTGTGTGTGTGTGTGTGTGTGTGTGTGTGTGTGTGTGTGTGTGTGTGTGTGTGTGTGTGTGTGTGTGTGTGTGTGTATTCGTGTCTAACCTGAAAGGAAAGGGTTTTTGCTCTTAGCCAGTACATTAGAGGGGTTGACGGGTTGTGTTTGTGGCAGTTGTTTTGAGGGAATTAATGTGTCTAGGTTGATGAGTGAAGCAGCAGTGGGGCCGAGAAAAGCCTCTGGTGTACAGCACTTTCTAGGGGTAACTGGATCCACTGGAGGGCCAAGATGAGAGCAATCAAAGGTCACCGAACTTGTCTCAACTCTGCCGTTTACCTGGCCGCCCACCATCAAGTCAGCAAATGGATCCATATCTTAAATAGAGAGATAAGATCATCAATGTGTTCTATCAAACATTATATGGAGATGGAAGTGTAATTTATACTCTGGAAATATCCATTAGTGTTGACTCAATCTCTTAACTAATTGTGACTTAAGACTACATTTTAACAGTCCCTATTATGGTGACAGGGATTCACCCAAGAGGAAGGAAATACCTAATCAACAGAAGCATATTACAACCAGGAGTGCCATGCAGGTCAGGATCAGAAATAAAAGTATTACCTGCTGGACTCTCACAGCGAGGACTAAACACACTGTTGGGTCGTTTGTCCTCAAGTTCCTCCTCCTCACGAATAGAAAATGGGTCGACACCTGCTGAGGCTTTGTTACAAGACACACCAGGTCTCAAATGAACAAAGTTTCTACAGGTTGTACAGTCTACTGTACAAGTGTATCTCCTGTCTGTATGTGTACCTGGTCGAACTGGACTCCTCCAGGGTTGTTCTGTGGATTTCGATGTGGACTTAGTGGGCAGGGCTCCCCATGGGTCTGGTGGAGATTGGTGCGTAACCCAATGGTCATCTGGGCTACTGGAAGATGGGTGCGGTTTCCAAGGACTTCCGACTACAGGAGTACTGGTGTCAACCCCAGCTAGAAGGAGAGAAATGCAGATATGTTTTTGTGTATACATTCACTTTTTTTCCCCCAATGGCTCATTAACTTGTACAAAAGAATACAGAAAACCAATTGTAGGAAAACACATCATATAAAAAACAAGACGTTAAATTTAAGAACTTACATATAGATTCCCAAGGATCAGATGTTAAAGGGCATGAAGGCTGGGCATCCCAGAGATCATCACTGGGTGGTGCTTCAGATTGTCCAGATGGTCCAAATACATCGACCAGATCAATCATGGCTGACTGGAAGAAAAAAACAGGACTATTACAGAGAATCCTATTTTAGAGTTCCCTGTCTGAGAGAATTAGTTTCCTTTAATTATTTTACTGATTAGTGCTACATTATGAAAATGAGTTTTGGTCAAATTATTATTTTGAAGGTTCCATAAGGTGTTTATCAAGGTGTTAGTAAGGTGTAGAATTTTATATAATTATTAAGTTAGCAATAAGGATGGATTGCTGATCAGGAGATCCATAGTTCAAGCTCCAGCGCCACCAAGCTGTCACTGTTGAGCCCTTGAGAAACTGGGAAACTAACGCTATCTCCATGGAGTGGAGTATTCATTGCCTGATGTGCAAGAAATGTGATTCATTTGGTATGTACAGTACCAAGCAAGATTGACAACAAGATTGTTCAGTAATATAACAATAGAAATATGGTCTATCATTCATCTAGTTATCTCGTCTGTCCAAGGTTGAAGCTTGCTACACATTTACTTGGTCTTGGAAATGACTACAGATATAGGATGACTACAGTCATGTAGGAGGGATCTGTTTAGAGCAGTAACAGAAAGAAATGTAGACTGTTCTTTTCATACCTCCCTTGATCCAGAGTCACTGCGTCTCCTGATCTTTTTTACAGATTTCTCAACCTGGGATTGATCATCCTCTTTACCTTTGCGGTGCTCCTTTAGGAAAAAATAAATAAAATAAAAACAAGAGTTGAGGATGCTTTTGAATGAGCTTTTGTTGAGGATCAGCAAAAGCCGATTATCCTTTATAACCACATGTCTCAGAATATTTTATCCCTCTTACACTACAGAACAATTAAAAAATAATTACAAAACAGCATGTAATAGCTTATATTTTATTATTGTAAAAAAAAAAAAAAAGTCCTTGTTATCGCCTATGTTATTGCACATCCAATTCTCCTTTTTTGTCGTTTGTTTTGTATTTCAGGTTCAAATGGCAAAAAGTCTTCTGTCCATTAGCATAGTGCTGATTATACTGTACATTTACCCGGATGTGTGCGTTCAAGTGTAGCTTGTTATATGATATATATGCGTATATGCGCTACCTCTCGACTCATGGCAAGTGCCAGCTGTAGCTGCAGCTCTTCCTCTCCGCTGGTTTGAGGTCGAGAGTGTTCCAGATCAGAGGCTCTTGGAGACGAGGGAGAAGCTGAAAAGGATCAACAGAGAACTGGTAGCTAACATGACAGAGATACTGTACCTGCAGCATAGTAAAGAGAAAGAGGCTGATCCACAGATTTACCGCAGCCTGCTGTTTACAAAGGTTTTGTAGGTTCCTAAAGCTAACTCTGTATACGCAAAGTGATGTTCCTGATTTTCCACCTTCTACCTGCTAAAGACCTAAACCTACGTACCTATAAGAAGTCCTAATGTGATAGATACATTTTAATGTAAGTGGTAAAGAAAGCTATTTAAAAAGTAATCGCATGCATTAAACACAATTCTATAATACAATAATCATAGGCTTTTCACACTAGAACTCACAGGTAAAGGAGGACGGAGATCCTCTGGAGCGACTGAACTCCTCTCCATATAGTGCTGCCATGCTCGGCTGGCTGCTCCTCCTGCTCGGGTATGACGGGGGCGCTGTCGCTGATCCTCCACCTCCTCCTGCACTTGCTAATCGTTCCTTTGTCTTAAGCGCCAGTGCCCTTTCGTGTCTAAGCCTGTCCTCATCCCTGAGCAATGCCACCAGTTGTTTGGCCTTCTCACGCACATTGACCCCCTGATCGCGTCCATCCCGGTCCACGTATTGGAAGTCACGCAGTGTCTGGATAGTGAAGGCGTTTTCACGGCACTGCTGCGCTACGCGCTCCGAACCCGTCTTGGCCAAGTAGTCAAGCAAGGTCAGGGCCTACGCAAAAGATGAAAAGTCGCCGTTATTTATGAGATTATTTATCACAATGCATGCTAATAATTAGCTATTAATAGCTGTAGACTTAGTAATAAGCATGATTTGAAGCACATTATGACCTTGTAGACATGCCTCCAGTTTTTGCCGTGATCGTTAAGGCGTTTCCACACCATGGCCATGACCTCGCTGAAGGCAGCTACGCTAAACGTCAGCTCGGCAATCTCTGACATCAGGGAGCTGGACGGCCCCCAGGGGTCATTGGAGGTCGCCTCACGCACCTTGACTTCAGCCTCCGAGTAGTTGTGTACGATGTTCTTCACCTGCCGACGCAGGGCCGAGGTTGTCATGGCTACAGCAGGTATGTGGGGACGTGATGGAGTGGTAGTGGTTCTTTATTTTGTCAAAATAGGGGATGAGTGTGACCAAAGAGATGTCCAAAATCAGGCTTGTGTCTGCAAGAAGAGAGATACAGATAGACAAATAGGTATTGCGTTAAACTGATCTCTAAAATTGAGGGCACGTCTGTTTAGAATTACATGAGCGCACTCGATTATTGCTCGCCGCTTTATTTGCAGCAGGATGTGATCAGTTTTCCATTTAGGATCTTATGTATAATTAAACAACTCCCTGACACTTCAAATCAAACAGCACCAGGACAGGGAGTGTGACAAGGAGTAAGGTCGTCAGGAAATACAATCTATGTGCTAGATCTAATATTCTGATTTCATCGGTAGAGGATCACTGAGGTTTCATGTAAAATTCATAGTAGATGTAGTGAGTGGAAGGAATTTTTTTTTATTTTTTATGATGCTAATGAATATGAGCCATGAAATAACTTCTTATGTTATTCACGCTGTTTGGGATTCAGGATGACATCATCATCGATAAACATCATGAAGTCATGAGAAAATTTAGAAAAGGTAACGGTCACCAATCCTACCCTTCATAACCTTCAGTGGAACTTAGATTGTGTGAACTGTTACCATACGGATCAAACAGAACACGACAGTAAAACACTAACTGTTCTGCACACACACACACACACACACACACACACACACACACACACAGGGCAGTCATCAATGTAAATCCTGATCTGTCGCCATGGTGACAGTGGTCCCACAGGGAGCAGGCTGGGAATGAGGAAACAGGGCTGTCCCATATTTTCCTGAAGTCCAGCAGAATCAGATTATACTGTTTTTTCTCTCTCTCTTAAATAGTAGTAAGACACACATTCTCTCTCTCTCTCTCTCTCTCTCTCTCTCTCTCTCTCCATAAACAGTTCCATAAATAGAAACAACAGTAAACTTGGTGATTATTATTGAAAATTTAGAATCTGTGCAGATGATTAAGTGAACAGACATTGTCAAGCTTATTGCCAACACACACACACACACACACACACACACACACACACACACACACACACACACACACACACATATCGCACTTTCTGTATCAGATTTCACTCATTTCCACACAATGACATAAATCATCTCAGTAACCAGCAGCCCAGGAGGATTATGGGATGAAGGATGAGGCTGCCGTATTTCATCATCTAGTGTCTCGGAAAGCCGGAAGAACAGAAAGATGTCGCAGGTGTCGGTTTTGTCGAAATTTACATTATATCTAGGTATGCTTTCTTCTTCTCACTTTACTCTAATGTTAGCACCCATAACCCCATTATTATTATTATTATTATTATTATTATTATTATTATTATTATTATTACTTTTCTAGAAATGTTTTGCAGATGAGAATATTCTTAGTGGTGCTTGGAAAGCATCACTATTATTATTATTATCACAGAGGCTTATTATTCTTTTTTTTTTCTTCTTCTTCCGTCCCAAAGTTAAACCTAGGTGTCCTGTACCGCTTGCCGTAGACCCATGAAAGAGGTGTCAAATTGTGCGGCTTATTTGGGAATGGGGTGCTTGACATGACTTTTCTATGGTCCATAGACCATAAATTCCATAGACCCCATAGAGCAAGACTTATTTGAAGAGTCTTGCAAACTGTGTCAGAAGGGTACAAGTTGTACCCCTGGGGCACAAGAGGTGCCCAAATTTGCCCCATTGACATATAATGGTAACCTCCATAAAACCTTTGCTGACTTGTACACAGTTTGAGACCTCTTTCATGGGTCTACGACAAAAGGTACAGGCCCATACAGTGTACAAAACAGTTTTTGCTTCCATACAGTGCAAAAGAACGGCTTCATAATGCGGTGCCTTCTCTGTCTGCCGAAACAGACTTATACACACCTGAAGTCTTACTGAGGAACCATGTCGCGGTTAGTTTAGCTGCTTTATTTAATGTTGCAATGTTAACATACTGTATATATTTAGCAAGTAAGCTAGAGGCTAAAAAATATACATTTCTTACATTTGTTCTGCTGGACACAGTTTATGGTTGAGTGAGACTCTTGTACACAGGAAATAGTTACACTGTTCAAACATTCACATGCTGCTTAATAATAAAAAAAATAAACAAAACAAAAATAAATCAGAGAAATATATACATACACACACATATATATATATATATATACAGTATATTTCTCAAATTTACTTTTGTTTTAATATTTATTTCCTATATAGATATTCTTTCTTAGATAAAGTAACTTTTTTAATATTATTCCTATTAATAGTCTTGTTTTAAGGTCAGGTCCGGTGCCTACGCATTTCACTGCATATCGTACTGTGTATGACTGTGTACAGTGTGTGACAATTAAAAATTGAATTTGATTTGAGGTGTTTATTTCAAATGATTGTGAAGTAGACAGCTACTCTTACTTGAGTATAATTTTTGGTTACTCGACCCACATCTGGCTAAAGGGAGAGTAGAGGACAAGGGAGTGCCGGAAGACTCCAGTGTCATCACAAATTTACACACTATCACCTTTCTGCTGAGTAACAACATGCTCTCTCTGTCTCCCTCCTTCTCTCTCTCTCTGTCTCTCTCTCTGTCTCTCTCTCTCTCTCTCTCTCTCTCTCTCTCTCTCTCTCTCTCTCTGTCTCTCTGTCTGTCTCTCTCTGTCTCTCTCTCTCTGTCTCTCTCTCTCTCTCTCTCTCTCTCTCTGTCTCTCTCTGTGTCTCTCTCTCTGTCTCTCTCTCTCTCTCTCTCTCTCTCT